>JAPYYA010000170.1:0-18302 GCA_028533165.1 Leontopithecus rosalia | reverse complement strand
GCAGCGCTGTTACTATGCCACTGCTCACACCAGGGCTGTTAATACTGTGAGTACCAGCAGCGCTGTTACTATGCCACTGCTCACACCAGCGCTGTTTCTACAAAAAGTATCCCTACTGCTGTTGCTACCGCTGCTGCTAACGCCCTGTCATACCAAAGCAAGGCTGCCACTGCCGCAAGTAATGAAAATGCCGGTACCACTGGTGCTGGCACGTGATCCAGCTGCTCCTGCACGCTGCTGTGCTGACGGCAGCTCTTTGGGCTCAGCCTTTTATCTGCAGCCACTTTTCTGAGCACCAAGGCCATGTTGTCACCCTCCGTCCTCACGCCCATCCTAGGAGCAGCTCTGTCATCCTGGCTGTTTCACAGAGGACAGAACTAACCTCTGCCAGGTGCAGCCCTGGCTGCTCACAGCCACTGTGGCCCCGGGGCTTCCTGCCTGGCCTTTTGCACCACTGCCCCAGCTGGGGAATGCTCAGGCCTTCCTCCCACCCCTCCTCCTTCCTGCTCCTGGCCCAGTCACCCCAAACCTTACCCTCAGAGAGAAGGGGAGTTCAGCCCTGCCAGGGGAGTCTGGCCTCAGAACCCGGGTCTTGAGTCTGTGGCACTGGACTTGGGTGCTGGTGCAGACCTGGGTGGTGTGGCTTTTCCTCACCTGTGGTCATGCACTGTGTCATCCCAGGCCTGGGTGTTCAACAAGGCCGGGTTCCCTCTCCCACGGGAACTCTCAGCTCTAGGTATCCTGTGAGTCTGTGTTCCAGGCCCTGCTCTGTGCATAGAGGATGCAGGCCCCCTGGCAGTTGGGTGGTGGCCCTCCTTTACCCACGAGCCCTGTGAGGGGTCTCAGGGCCTCCTTGGTGAGCCTCCCTGATGGCTGCCCCTCCACCCAAGTTCTGTCTGCCTTGGACAGAGGTGACCTGGTTCACCTGTAACTCAAGGGTGCACCACACTTGCTATGCGTAGATTTGTTTACCCACAGCTCATTGTGATCCACCAAATATCTGTTGGATGCCCACCCTGTGCCACGTCCTTAACTAAGGGCTGAGGATGGACTGATGGGCCAGGCCAAGGGCCTGACCTCAGGAAGCACCATCATGGCCCCCACAGGACACAGGTACAGGACTCGCCAGGCCCTGGGGACCAATCTGCAGAGACAGTGCAGCTCCTGCTCGGTGCCCCAACCCCCGTCATTTCTGGGAGTCCCGTGGAGCCATGCGATAGCAGGCAGCCTGCCTTCTTCCCTCCGTAGTGCCTACGACCCACCCTCCTGTGAACTGAAGCAGATAGCCCGCAGCCTGCCGGCCTCTGCTGAGGCCAGCATCAGAGGCAGAACCTGAGTTAGGCTCTGAGCCCTCAGCCTCCTTGATGGGTACAGCCCCCCTGAAGGTCGGCCATTCACGTGGCACCTTTCATGATTTCACCGTCTCTGCGTGCTACCTGTTTTCTTAGTTCCCATTATTTAAAATCTGTTCACATCTGAAAACTTTATTTTGAAGTAATTTTAGATTCATGGGAGTTTACAGAAACAGCAGGGAGCATTCCCACGGCCCTTCTTCCGGCTTCCAGGTGGTGGCATCTTCCATAGCCAGACTGTGCCCTCAAAGCTGGGAAGCCCGTGGGGTTGAGCTGGAGCATGCTGCCTGCTGCTGGGGAAGTTACTTGCTTTCTCCAGTGTTTATAGCTACTCTTTTTTTTTTCTGTATAGTTCTGTGGTATTTGGTGGCATATACAGATTCTTGTCACCACCACCACTGTCAGGTATACAGATGACTCTGTCACCAAGATCCCTCATGGGACCCTTCCCAGTCACACCGTCCCCAACCCAAAACCCTGACAACAGCTGATCTGTTCATTGCTATCATTTTATCATTTCAACATTGTTGCATGAAAAATCTATTCACTTTTTTTTTTTGAGACAGAGTCTCACTCCTGTTGCCCAGGCTGGAGTACAGTGGCTTGATCTTGGCTACTGTAACCTCTGCCTCCTGGGTTCAAGCATTTCTCCTGCCTCAGCCTCCCAAGTAGCTGGGACTACGGGCATGCGTCACCCTGCCTGGCTAATTTTGTATTTTTAGGAGAAACTGAGTTTCACCATGTTGGCCAGGCTGGTCTGGAACGCCTGAGCTCAGGTGATCTGCCCACCTCGTTCTCCCAAAGTGCTGCGATTACAGGCATGAGCCACCGCACCCAGCCTATTCACTTTTTTAGTTAGGTCATTTTCATAGACGCGAGGCCAAGGAATGGGTGTGCCAGTGACATGTTCCTTAATGCACTTTAAAATGGACACATGACTATTAAACGTCTCCGGCTCCTCCACACCCGGGGAAGGCTTTGTGAGTGCCTCGGGGTGCCCGGGGGCTCGTTGGCTCACATAGGTGAGCTCAGGGCCCTTTGGGGTCCAGCCTTGCCCGCAGCAGGCAATAGCAGCTGTTCCCTGGCTGCCCTGCGGGGCCCATCGCTCTGTCTTAAGGGCGGAACCAGCAGATCCAGAAGCCCCCAAGCCACTGAAGCCCCAGAAACCGAGTGGTCATCCCACCGGCAGACCTGGAGTTTGGGGTTGGAGGTGTCCTGGGCTTGGGTTCCCTCCGAAGCTTTCCATGTCGTGCCCGGGAGCCCCCCATTTTTAGCTGTGCACCTTCCTCAGTAAACACAGCCGGCTTGGCCAAGCCCATTCAGCTTTTTAAAGAATACTGCTGATTTCTTTTAATCAATCAAATAAATTAATTATAGGCTTTGGATTTGTTAGGTTTATTTTAGAAATCCGTGATCTCAGCCATAAATAGCGCTTCATTCTGGACAAAGGAGCTGAGAAGGCTGCTGCCTATGGAGGGTGGTAGGGGAGGAGCACAGAGGCCCGTGGTTGCCAAGCCCTCAGCTTAGGTCCTGGACGCAGCAGGAAACAGGCAGGCAAAGCCCTCCCCTCATGGGGCTGACGTTTCAGTGGGGAAATGTCAGTGTCGTCAGCCCCACAGATAGCATTAATAATTCTGTAAATGGGATTTTTCCAGCCATCCTAAAGTAAGGAGTGGCAAGAAAGCAGCCTTGCACGAGGACCCAACAAGCCACCCTCCAAGGGGCGCGGTACCCATAGCTCAGGGCTCACCTCTTCTCACTGATTCAGCAAACGCTCTCAGCACCTGCTGGGTGCTGAGTCCATGCAGAGCATCGACAGTGTGTCCATGAGCCAGAAAGCAGAGGCTCAGGGCCTGGAGTGCAGTCGTGGACGCAGACAAGAAATAAACAACCCAGGAGCTAATGTAGTGCCAGGGGTCAGTCAGCGAGAAGGTAGAGCCTGCCCTCAGGAGACCCTTCTGTGCTGCGCCTTCTGTGATGGGTGCCAGAAACCCGTTCCGGAGACCACGTCTCACATGGAGCTCGAGTCCCAGGGCAGCAGGGAGCTGGGCTTTGCCCAGGAACCCCTGACCTGGGAGGAAGCACACCAGTCAGTGATGTCCCGAGACTGGACCCCACCCAGGCTCGTCCTGCCCCAAGGAAGGAGCTTTGCTGGGCTGCCCCTTTCTTGTGTGTGTCCCCAGGTGGTGCTAGCCCTCCCCAGAGCTCCCGAGGTGTGTTCGTGTTGTCTGCAAATGCAGCAGTGTTGCTGACTGAACGTAGCAGATAGAGACCCCTCACTGATCAAGTGGCGTTCTTAAGGGTTCCGCAGTCCCAGGGGCACGTGCCCTGGATGAGAAAAATGGCATCCCTGAATCGGTGGGACGGCACCTGAGCCACTCCCCTGAGTCTGCACCATGTCACAGCCTCATACTCCAAGTTCCAAACAGCTCTAGTGAAGTCTGCCAACTGCCAAGTGCCCGGGCTGCATGCTCAGCCCAGAACAATCTCCGGTTGGCTGCGAGCTGAGTGTCTGCAGGATTTCTTGTCACCTGTGGTTGCTCATGTTGGCCAGTAGCCAGGTGGCACAAGAAGCTGGCTTTATAGGCATCACTCTCCCGTGGAGATGGGAGGCGGCCTTGGCTGCACACGTAACTCACAGGCACGTGCACACACGACACAGGCTGCTTCGCAGACACGTGTGTGCATGTATATACACACACTTGCCTCTACACACATGCAACACGTGAACATGCGCATAAACACTTCCACCACCCAAAGCTGCTGCTGACCGCTGTCCTGCCTCTGCTGCACAGTCCAAGGTTCGAGAGCTGGAAGAGAAATGCCGGACTCAGAGTGAGCAGTTCCACCTACTGTCCCGGGACCTGGAGAAGCTCCGGCAGCACGCTGGGAAGGTTGACCTGCTGGGTGGCAGCACGGTGGCCCCCCTGGATGTCTCCACGGCCCCTGGCAAGGCTTTCCCGCAGTTCATGAATGGCCTAGCCACCTCCCTCGGCAAAGGTAACCACCTTGACCTCCGCCTTGGCTGTGGTGGGGAAAGAATGGCTATTGGCCGCCTGCAAGGCTGTGTACAAGGGAGGTTGGTTTGGTGACAGCTGGCAGAGGGTACGGGGCCCTGCCACCACAGTGGGTAGGATGAGAACAGGGCTGCTCACATCCCTGGATGCACGGTGCATCCAGCACCTCAAGGGCACCCACAAATGTGTGGCCCACACATTTTCTCACCTGTAAAATGGGCCCATTTTACAGATGAGAAAAACCAAGGCAGTAGCGTGGGTCATACAGACGCTGATGAATGCTGAGCCTAGGATCTGAACCCAGTCTGGCTGTAGAGTCTACCCTGGAACCACTCCATGAGGATTTCTTGGCTGGGCCCCCCCATTGTTCTGTGAAGCTTGTTTCTCTGTTGCTTGTTTTTTCTTCCTCCTCGTCTCTGCAAGTTGGTGATGTTAGAGCTTCCGTTCCAGCAAGGGCAGCAGTGAACGTAAGCCCTCCGCCGTCACAGTCCTGCTCAGAGGCGGGCGGGAGAAGCTCCCTGCGCACGCCACGGGGTTTAGTCTTCGTCGCAGGCAGAACAATCCCAGGTGTCCTGTAACCAGACCTCGGGGGAGGTGCCACGTGCAGGCACCTCCGGGATGACAGGGATGCAGAGGTGACAGGCTTCATGCTGGGGTCTGCCTGCCTGTTCAAGAAGTTGGTTTAAAAAAAATAGGGGAGATGAGCATCTGAACCTCACTGTGGAATTCTGTAAAAGAGACACTTTGCAAATTTCCCCTAGTTCTTATTAGAATATATGATAAGTACCTTGGGTGCTTTTTATCATTAAAATAAGGAGATGCCACTTGTGTCTTGCTAAAAAACGTTCTCCTGCCTCTCTCCGTTTCCCACACCTCCCCATGTGGGTTCATGCATCAGAGAGAACGTGGGGTGGGGTGAGTGGCCGAGGCTGCGTGAGGCCAGCAGGTAGGGACAGGGTCCATGTGCTCTGTCACTCACCTCCAGGCACTTGGGACACCTGGGCTGCATGCTGTACCCAGGTTGTGACACTGAGAGCTCCTGCTGGCAGGCAGACGATATTCAGGGAGCCTCGGATCCAGCCAGTGCAAGCCGACCGGGTGTCAAGGTGGACGGTGACCTGGGCTCTTCTGTGTGGTCCTGGAAGGCAGCTGCTGAGAAACCATATGTGAGCTGTGAAAGCTGAAGGATGGAGGAAAACAAGACAGTTTCAGTTCTTTCCCGGGGAAAACAGAACTCACCTGCGGACTCCCCACACGTTCTCCCTCCTGTGAAGGGCCACACACAGCCCTGCACCATGCAGCAAGAAGTGCAGGCTTCTGCTCAGAAAAACGCACTGACGCTCAGGCCCAGAGTTTTCCTGGGGGCTGCTCTCATGGGCGCCACAGCCAGCGAAGCCCCAGGCTCACAGAAGGAAAGCAGGTGCTCAGCCTAAGCTGTGTGCTGTGCACAAGCCAGGCCTGGCGAGCGCCTCCATCAGTCAGGGGACAGCTTCTTCCAGTGCCAGGGACGTTCAGAAGCTGAGTTCCCGACAACAGCCGGTGAGCACCTTGCAAGCTGGCCTTTCTGAAATCAGCAGTCTCAGGCCTGCCCAGTGAGCCCAAGGCCACAGCATGTGAACGTGGGACCCCCAGCGAAGCTCCCGGGTCAGGGAGACGGGAACAGGTGGAAAAAGGAATCTGATGAACAGTGGTGGAAAAAGCACCCTCTGTAAAACCAGAAACACTGAAACGGTACCGACCAACCGTGCCTTCACTGAGCCAGGGCCACCTGGCTGAGGGTGGGTGTGCACCACACCTCTGCTTCCTCACAGACCACAAGATGCACCCTCCTAATTAACCCAGTTTATTTGATCACCGTTTCCTCACCCACTGGGGTCCCCTAGCACGGCCCATGCCCATCTCCCCTGGCATTGCCCTGGCACTCTCCTCACAGTGCCGTGTCACTTACGGCAGCGGAATGCCAGTGCCTCAGAGAGCTGCCCTGGGCTGCCCGGACCCCACCAGAGCGCTCCTCCCTGCAGGCGGTGCAGCCTCTCTTCCAGGCTTCGGCTTAGGGTCCCTGTTTTGTTTTTTCTCCCACTCCCTGAGTGTGTTTACATGTTTTTGTACATTTTTTCCAACTTTGAGGCACTGTGGATAATTAGAAATCACATATATTTAAGGTGCACGACTTGATCCAATGTAACATAAGATCAGTTGTGAAGCGATCACCACAGCCAAGCTAATCAACGCGCCCGCCTCCCACCCACCTCCTCAGTGGTCACCTTTACTTTTCATGGTGGAAACCCTTAAGATCTGTGTCCTTGACAAATTTCAAGTCTACAATTCAGCACTCTTTTTTTTTTTCCCAATTGGAGTCTTACTCTGTCTCCCAGGCTGGAGTGCAATGATGCGATGTCAGCTCACTGCAACCTCCACCTCCCGGGTTCAAGCCGTTCTCCTGCCTCAGCCTCCCGAGGAGCTGGGACTACAGGTGTGCACACCACACCTGGCTAATTTTGGTATTTTTAGTGGAGACGGGGTTTCACCATGTTGGCCAGGCTGGTCTCGAACTCCTGACCTCAGGTGATCCGCCTGCCTCAGCCTCCCACAGTGCTGGGATTACTGGCATGAGCCATGCACTGGCCTACAATCCAGTATTCTAGCTGCGTTCCTGTTTCTGTGCAGGAGCTCCCCAGAGCCTACGCAGCCTGTGCCTTCAGCCAGCAGCCCCGCCGGCCTCTGCTAACCACTGTTCTGCTCCCTGCTTCTGCGATTGGGCTTGTAGAGGTTTCCGTGTGAGTGGGGCTGTCTGTGCCCCGTGCCTCTCTGTGCCTGGATTACTCCACTTAGCCTCGAGTCCGCACGTCTATCGTGCTGTCATCAGGGCGGGGTGTCCTTCTTTCCTAAGGCTGGATAACGTCCCATCACGTTCCTATCCGTATTTTTTATCTGTTCATCTGCCGCAGATCTTCCTCCCATGCTGATCTGACAGAGCGGGTGCTGGAAGATGCAGGGCTGGCCACAAGATAAGGAATCCCAGGCGGATGTGCCATCGCTTACCTGTGCTTTCACCCAGGGCTCCTCTGGCCAGCGGCTGGCGTGGGCCATGAAGGGACTCGGGTTCTGTATGGGGAAGAACCTCTGGCGGAGGCGGAGGCTCTGGAGTCAGCATGTGAGGCCGGCGTTGCACATGGAACTGTCCCTAGGAAGCTCTAGGAAGGGAGCGTGCTGGGGAGGGGTTGCGTCTCTCCTGTCCCCACCTGCCCCCAGCACAGCCAGTTTTTCTTCCAGTATGAGAGATGGGTTTTATTTTCAGTTAAACACCAGACACAACCATTGATTTGGGATTAGCCGTACTTTTCTAGAAAACACCTAGAAGCATTACCATCTCGGGAGAGCAGTGTCTGCATCCTGAGGGGCCGGTGGGCCCCAACCCCACTTGAAGGCGCTGCACATTTTGTTTCTCTTCTCAGGCACGATGGCAGGTAAAAGCTGCCATGGGATCACATGCGTTTTCTCTAGAGAGTTGTGTTGGTGTAAGTTCAGTGTGCATACGAGGTGACGGCCGTCTTCACGTTACCATTCTCAGCTGTGTTGTTCACTGCAGTTCACCGCAGCAGCTGCGCGGGCAGCAAGGGCTAAGCTCTGCTGTGGTAACAAGCAGCCCCCAGCCTCGGCATGCCAGAGGGCAGTGTTTCCTGTCTGCAAAGTGTCCTGGCCACTGTGTGGGGAGGAACAGTGGCTTTTGCCCACAAACGGAGCCTGCCACTCACCTCCAGGTTCACTGGCCCAGGTGTCGCTTACAGAGCAGAGGAGAGGCAGCAGTGGCATTTGGGGTGAGGGAGCCCTGCAGTAGGCCTGCTCTCGGCCGGGTTTCGGAGGCTTCAGGGAGCGGAATCGTTCAATACTCACTTTGCACCTGTGACACGCCAAGCCACATTACATTGAAGAAAACAGGGTCCTGCCCTCCAGGATCGGATGGTCTCAGGGGACCCGTGGCAGGGCTGCCCAGCTGTCCTGCCCGTCACTCCCTCAGCCTGGGGCTGTGCGGCCTGTCCTAGGTCAACCATTATTGAAATACTCCTCATGGTGTTTTGAATCATTGACACTTCCCAGTTTGGACTCAGCAATTTATATTCGTCAGTGAGGGGACGGTCATGATGTGACAGCTACAGAGGGCCAGGGGACCCCCGGAGGAGGCGTCCTCATCCCCAGGGGTGCAGAGCCTGTGAAGGAAGCAGCTGTGTCGCGCTCACACCTGGATCCCGGTGAAAATGCCACGCGGCCGTCTTGATACCCAGGCCAGTGTCAGTCATGGCACTCACCGCTCCCTTCCTGGCGGCAGGACAGGGCTCAGCTGCCCCTGAGGACGCAGGGGAATGGGACAGGATGGGAGGAGAACCACTTCAGTCCTTGCACATGTCTTGTCAAGAGTTTTTTGGCCACAAACCCACCCCTTTGGCCAGTTAGGACTCACCGGGTCATCAGTGACGGCAAAGCCAACCTAGACTGCTGTGAGCAAAAAGGAGTCAGTCTGTCCTCTGGAGCAGATGAAGAGCCAGGCGATACCTTCGGTATATCTCAAACCAGGGGCTCCAAGCCTGTCACCAGGGTCCGGTTTCGCTCGGTCTCGCTGTGGGCAGGTGCCGTCTTCATGTGAGTGTTCTTCTTCCAGGTGCGGGAGGTTTGCGGCCTCCCTGAGCCTTGTGGCCGCTCAATTTTAACCCAAGGAAAGGAGCAACTTCTTTGCTGTCAACTCTCCTTCAATTCCGTCTGCCCGTCCTCGTCCTGTGCCCCCAAACAAGCATTACAGCCAGGGTGACTCTGCCCACTGGACGGGCCCAGAGCTGAGGGTGGGGTCACACCAGCCTATGTTGATGGGTGGACCCCAAAATGAATCTCAGTGGCTGATGTCAAAGAGGGGAAAGGCACCTGGGCAGGCGAATGACCAATGCACTTTTACCGTCTTACTGACTTTTTTCAACTTGTTTTTGATGTTTGTGGCCAGGTCAGGAGACCGCGATCGGAAGCAGCTGTGCGATCCGTGAATATATCCAGCCCCTTCCGCGGCCCGGTGACAGCCCGGAGCCTCTGTCTGCCAAGCCCACCTTCCTGTCGAGATCCGGTGGCCCAAGATGCAGATCTGAGTCCGACGTGAGTGCCGCCCAAGGGCCCGCCCGCCCGCCTACCTGCCCGCCTCCCCGCATGCCCGCCCACCTGCCTGCCTGCCTGCCTGCCTGCCTGTCTGCCTGCCCTCCTGCATACCTACCTGCCCGCCTTCCTGCCTGTCTGCCCGCCCGTCTGCATGCCCGCCTGCATGTGCCAGGGCGTCTGGAGTGGATGTTGGCCAGTCTGTCTGTCTTCCCCACCCTCCTCCCTCTTTTCCTCCTGGCTGGTTCTTCCCTTCGCCCCTGTTAATTCCCTGGCCTATATGTGGGATATGGGGGCCCTGCTGTCAACACAGGTGACGTCCCTGCTCTTAAGGGGGAATACGGGCAAGGCAGCGCTGAGAAAAGCAAATCCCCTCCAGGGGCGTGAGGATGTCGCAGTGAAGCCCTTGACGCAGAGATGGCCGAGAGGGGCTGGTGGGGGGCCCTGGGCACTTTGATAGGAAGAGGCTGGTGTGGCAGGAGTGGGGGCAGGTGCAGGCACAAGCTGAGGGCAGGGCAGAGAACAGCGCTTGGCTTTTTGCCCAAGTCCAAGGTGAAGGCATTGGAAGCCATTAAGGCAGGGAGTGACGTGGCCTAATTTCTGCTGAAAGGCTGCTCCAGCCTGTGTGGGGAATGTACTGGGGGAGTGACAGTGGAATCACGGGGTGTGGTGGGGGAGGTTGTGCGCATCCTGCTTGGGTTCATTCCCACCCTGTGAGAAAAGCTCACGCCCGCTGACTCCCAGATCACTGTCAGAAACATGTGGTGGGATCTCCACACTCCACCAACCCCCAGACAGCAGGAAGAGAGGGTGGGGGCTGGCACTGCATGTCAGATGGGGAGGGGTCCCTCCTCCACAGACTGAGACCCTGGAGGCCACGTGCCCAGAGCCGCATGCAGCCTCGTGTCTCCCACAGAGCCCGCAGGGCCGCCTGCTGCCCCAAGTGTCTCATACCCTGAATTCTGCTGGGGACAGGCCCTGCCTTCAAGCCTTACCTTGCTCTTTGGGGACTGGGTTCTCTACAAACACAGAGGGAGCCTGTGTGACTAAGAGGTCTGCACCGAGGGACCACCTTCCTTTCTGGGCCCATATGCGGGGCTGTGGGGTAGCAGTGCCTCCTGGGGGTGCCACAGTCTCCAGCCATCCCTCCCGGGGTCCACAAAGCCGCAAGAGGCTTTCCCGTGTGCCGTGGGCATGGGGTGGGATGCCTCTAGCTCCAGTAACCGTCACAACCATAGTATCCTTCACAGATGGAGAATGAACGGAATTCCAATACCTCAAAGCAGAGATACTCGGGGAAGGTCCACCTCTGTGTCGCCCGCTACAGGTAAGCGTGGCCCCTCTGTGCTCCCCGACCCCCTGGAGCATGGATGTTTTCAGGCAGATAAGGTGTTGGGCCTGGGAACATTCTGGGGGCTGAGAAGGTCCCTTCTCCCAGGGCCGAGGAGAAGGAGGGATTTCAGCCTGGCCTGGAGGCCAAGCAGAGTTTGGTGGACAGAGTTTGGCTGTCACGCAAGCCTCCCCGGGGCTGCCATGACAGCAGATCGCAGACCTGGAACTACAGATTTACCGTCTCATGACCCCGGAGGCAGAAGTCTGAGATGGAGGTGTTGGCGGGGCCTTGCCCCTGAGGGCTCCGAGGAGGGGTCCTTGCTGCCTCTTCCGGCTGTTGGAGCCCAGGCGGCCCTGGCTTACAGCTGCGCGGCTGCAGTCCATGTCTCCATGCCTCCGTCCCCTGCTCCGGCGCCTCCCTGTGCCTGTCCTGTGCATTCTCCCTTCTTCCTCTGAGGATACGCATCCCCAGATTAGAGTCTGCCCCCTGCAGTGTGGTCTGTCCTGACTCCGTCATGTTCACAAAGACTGTTTCCACATGCAGTCCTGTTCACAGGTGCAGGGGTTTGGCCACGAGTGCATCTTTCCAGGGGACAGGATTCAACCTGCACAGGCAGCCACTGAGAGTGAAAGAGGGACGTGTCCAGCGCCCCGCACTCCCACTGCTGAGCATGAAAGGAGCGTGTGGCCAGAGCCCCAACCTCCCACTACTGACGTGTCCAGCGCCCCGCACTCCCACTGCTGAGCGTGAAAGAGGGACGTGTCCAGCGCCCCAACCTCCCACTGCTGAGCGTGAAAGAGGGACGTGTCCAGTGCCCCGCACTCCCACTGCTGAGCGTGAAAGGGGCGTGTCCAGCGCTGGCTCTCCCGCACCCTCACCCTCATCCTCTCCCGGTGCTGCAGGCTGCATCTCGCTGCATGACAGCCACTGCGTGGGCTTCCCACCGGGGCCTTCAGCGTCTGAGCTCACTGAGAAGTAACAGGAACCAGTTTTGTCCCACACATCTCAGGTCCTCCACGGAGCCTCCGCAGAGGCGGACGTGGGTGAGGATGAGCGGCCCCAGGACTGCACTCGCTGGTATCAGGAGAGCAAGTTGTAGCCAGCTGTGTCCACAGGTGGACGCTGAGGAGCTCATCAGCCAGGGGCAGCAGGCCCAAGACACCGCCATCACCCCCATTTCTTTGTGCTCATGAAGATCCGGCCTTTTGTCTCACAGACGCTGCAACAGCTCTGAGTATGGGATCAGCCCGAGGCCGACCTGATGGTCGTTCAGAGGCAAATACCCCTGCCCTTTAGCTGGCATCGGGCAGCCAGAGTCCCCCTAACTGGGTCTCCGGCCCGAGGCCGATCTGATGGTAGTTCAGAGGCAAATACCCCTGCCCTTACCTGGCATCGGGCAGCTAGAGTCCCCCTAACTGGGTCTCCGGCCCGAGGCCAATCTGATGGTAGTTCAGAGGCAAATACCCCTGCCCTTTAGCTGGCATCGGGCAGCCAGAGTCCCCCTAACTGGGTCTCTGCAATCTGTGTAGGGACCAAGCTTCGGTTTAGATGCCACCCTTACTAGATCCTTAGACTTTGTTCCTGCAGAGGGGCTGACTTGATTTCAACCAGTCCGTCCACCTCGAATACCTTTGCTTTCTCCAGTGAGAGCCGTTTCCAATAACCATTGAGAGGATCTGCGGGTCACTTTCTGCTTGTTGGCACGACACCAGTTTCACCAACACAAACCCGTTGCCGAGGTTCAGGTAGCAGAAGCACTGGGTGGCTGCCCCTGGGCTGTGGGCTCCCCAGTTAGAATCCAGCCCAGGCAAACGGGAGTGAGCGCCGGCTGCCTGTGGTGGGGGCACACCCACCGTCCACTCATCTGTCACAGTGCTGGAGGACCAAGTCACACAGTGGTGAGGGGCAGCTGCATGCAGACAGGACGTACAGGGCACAGTTGACGGGGCTGGATGAAGACCCAGTCCCACGCCGGGCTCCCTCCGTCCCGTCCTTGCTGTGTATGGAGCAGGCCCAGGTGCCGCCATTCACTGAGCCCTCAGTGCCAGCACAGGGGCAGTCCAGGCTGGTGTTCTCTGGGCCTGGCACAGGCGGGGGTGGCTTCCCAGCCAAGCAGGGGCCTGGCATGCCACAGCCTCCTTCCTTTCCAAACATGAGCCTTGTCCAATGAGGCTGCCACCTGCGACCTACAACGGCCAACCTCAGGCAGTGACTGGGCTCGTGTTCCTGCCACTTCCATAGAGAGGCCATGGCTTATTCCGGGGGAGCTGCCCTAGAGCTAATGCCCTCTGAGGGCTGACCACAGCTGGTGCGGCCCCAGGGAGAAGCGGCATGAGGGACCCCCGTGTCCTGAATTCCGCTGGGAAAGGCCCTGCCTTGGAGCCTTACCTTGTGTTTGGGGACTGGGTTCTCTACAAACACAGAGGGGGCCTGTGTGACTGAGGGGTCTGCACTGAGCAGCCATCTTCCTTCCTGGGCTCGTACGCAGGGCTGTGAGGCAGTGCCTCCTGAGGGTGCCACAGTCTCAGGCCGTCCCTCCCGGGGCCTCTCCCGTGGCCACCACCAGCCACAGTCCACGCACATTCTCCTTACCTCACTCTTTCAGGGATATTCCTGTTTTACTGCTGATGGTTTTATGCCCCTTTTTTTTTGTTTTTAACACCCATCTTCCCCAAAACCAATCCAAGTCAGACTGTGAGGAGCACGTAGTGGCGGCCCCCGAGAGAACTGGCTCTGAGTTCTCCAAAGGCAGTTAGAGCCCCTGAGAAGTGGCTTTGGCAGGAGGTGGGGGTTCCGTTTTCTGCCCTGGGTCTAATCAGTGTCCCTTCATGCTGCCATCATTCAGCAACTTGCTTAGACGTTTCTGTGAGCCAAAAGCCTCTTGCTCACCTGGGCACTCACTCTGGGTGCTGAGGCAGCCTCTCCCCACCCTCCATGCAGGGGCTGCCCCGGTGTCCACATCTCCCTTCCATCTCTTGCAGCCTCTGCTGCAGGGAGAGCCTTGCTGAGGGCTCTTGGGGACTTCCTACCAGAGGTCCAGGGTGAGGCTGGCACATTCACCACCATCCTTCCTTGGCCAGCTGTGCGGAGAGAGGGTCCTTGCCACACAGTTCATCTGTTTGCAGTGTGTAGCCTGGGCCTGCCGCTGTGCTCACAGATGCCATGGCCACGTGCGGGAGGCTCCCATCGCCCCCCAGAAGCCATTTCCGTCAGTGATCATCTGTCCCTCCTCCCTCACCTCCTGTGCTGGGTGACTCCTCACCCACCTCCCACCTCCATCTCCATCTTTATGGAGTCCCTGCTCCCGTCCGTGATCACCCATCCCTCCTACCCTACCTCCAGTCCTGAGTGGACCCCTGACCCACCTCTGTCTCTACGAGTCCCCGCTCCAGATGTGTCCCATGGCTGCATGCACAGCACACAGCACGTGGTGGCTTCTGCCCTGAACACCCACAAGGTTTCATGGTCTCCAGGGTCCACAGGCAGGAGCACCCACGAGGTTGTCACAGCAGCACCACATTCTGTCCTAGGATCTCCCACTTCTGATCTGTGCCCTCACCAGCTGGGAATTCCACCCTCTCGGAGTCTGTTTCCCTCTTGGCCTCCGCGGCTTCCCTCTCCATCTCTCGGGGTGTGTCTTTCCCACCTGCAGAAGCTTCTCTTCCTGAGCATCAGGTGTGGGTGCTCCTGAAGGTGCAGCCTGGGTGCTCCTGGTCCTCCCACTTCCTCCCTCCTCCTCTTCTGCGAACACTCTGCCAGCTTCTGTGTCTCAGCTGTCTACACATCCAGACCCCCCGGCAGAACCCCTGCAGAGCCCCGCTCAGTGACTTGTATCCCCTCCTGCTCACCCTGAGGCCAGAAAGCTGCAAGTCCTCCTGCACCTCGCCCCCTTAGCCCTGCATCCAGGCAGCCCGCATTTCCACAGCCTCCTAAGTCGCTCCCCGACCACATTCCTTTGCTGAAGCTCCTGCACCAAGCCCCGTCCACACAGCACCCAAGAGGCCTCTTTGTAAAATGCAAACACGATCATGTCACTCCCTGGCTTAAAACCCTTTCAGTCCATCCCACAGCTCATGAGATCATGTTGAAACCACCCTGGCCCCTGCCAACCTCATCTCTCTCCTGCCTGCCTCTGGGCCTTGGCACACGCTGTTCCTCCTTCCAGAAGCTCCTGTCCCGTTGCGCCCCTGAGAGTTGCGTTAGGAGTTGCTCCATGTCTGTTCCTGGTGCACAGCCCTCTGGGCTGGCTTGCCGGGTGTGTCAGGCGCTTAGATTGTGTTCCTAGACCTCCGCACTCTGACTGTGAGGGGCCGCGTGACCTGGTGTGGTTAAAACTGCGTGGGACGGCTCGGGAGTTCTCAGCTCTGGTGCCACCCCACCCACTTCATCAGCGTGTGACTTTGGGCATGTTGCATGACCTCACACAGCCATTGAAATTGGGGGCGTCATCTTCTCTGTTTTCCTAAGATTTAAAGACCCCCAAATAAAATGTGCTTAAAAGTGTTGGTAAACTGCACAGCCCCACTGAGGTGTGAATCGTTTTTATATCACGATTATAATATGACAGTGCCTGGCGATCTTCCCCAACTATCAAGAATGTTGTTTTCATTTTTTAATGAGTTCTTCACTCATTTTAAGTTAATTTGCCTTTTATTTAGAAAAGCCCCAATTCTTCTGAATTTGTTTCATGCGTTTGATTTTCCAAGCTGGACACGGGTTTGAAAATTCTTAATCCCAGTGTGTTGAGGACTGGAGAATATGGACGCTCTTACCTTCCTGCAGGTGGGGCCGGGGAGGGTCATCATGCGTCTGTTTTGCTGAGATTTTGACTGTCCTCCCCCAAGACGTTAAAAATGTAGATATAGATGCCTTTGACCAAACAGTTACATTGGCTAGGACTTGTCATTAGTAAGAAATCGTGGAAGTGCACATAAATACGTCTATAAGAATATATACTGCGACACTCTACTAATCAGAAGTGAAAGGAAACATCCACGCCATGTTAGGAAGCGGGTTGGAGTAAGGATAACATGCTCAGTGGAATACTCTACAGCCATTAAAAAGAATCTGGTATAAATATTTCATGAGGCAGAAGTATAGAATGCTATCTTGCAAGGTCAGAATAAGCAGATTGCTAAATAGTGGATGTGATTCCCTTTTCGCTAGGTTATTGAAAGATTTACTTCACGTTGACTTGTTAATTTGGAGATGTATGTTATGGCAGAAGAGGTAAGTGTGAATAAAATATCAGAATCGTAAGCCTGGTATCTGGTGCAAAGAGTTCTGAGCATATCACTTTGTTTTGGAATTGCACTCTTAACTTTGAGTCAGTGTGTGTGAGCTGGCAGCAGCCTGAGTTTCCCAGGAACAGAGCGCTCAGCAGCCCTGAACTGTGTGTGGGTTTGTAATTCCCTAGGAGTGGGGAGAAGCCATGTGCCCGCCCAGCGTTCCGAGGGGCAGGGGTGCGGGCTGTGTCCTCCAGATCCTCTAACAAAGGAACTGTGTTTTTCCTGCAGCTACAAC
The DNA here is from genome assembly GCA_028533165.1 of Leontopithecus rosalia. NCBI lineage: Eukaryota > Metazoa > Chordata > Mammalia > Primates > Cebidae > Leontopithecus > Leontopithecus rosalia. The sequence goes on along the minus strand of JAPYYA010000170.1, from coordinate 1,944 downwards.
CCCTTCGATGGACCAAATGAGAACCCGGAAGCTGAGCTGCCCCTCACGGCGGGAAAATACCTCTACGTCTATGGAGACATGGATGAGGATGGGTTCTATGAAGGTCTCTGTTGGAACGTGGCGGTGGCGGACGTAGGCTGGGCGGGTCCACCCCGCAGACCAGCTCGTCCAGGGGCCTGACTGATGTGCAGGGCTCCCAACATACCCCCAGCTGCCCAGCCCTCTGCTCCGACCCTGCCCCACTGCATAATTTTCTCCTCTTTGAAGACTGGAAAGAAACCTGGGTGGGGTTTCCAATGTTCAGCTCCAAGCTGACCCCTGACGCATGGTAGATGTTTTCTGCTAATCTCTGCAGGGCTGTGGCAGCTATTTGCAGACACATGGCACCAAGAGACCCTCTGCTTCCAGAAGGGTTTCTGCTGCCCTTGTCTTTCAGCCCAGCACCCTCGGGGGCTCCCAGAGGCCTCCTCTCTGGCAGAGCCTCGTTCTGCTCCAGGGGACCCCACGGGAAGTTGGCTCTTGGTGCCTGTGGAAGGCCGTCCATCCCCTTGACTTTGAGGCCCTGTTGTCAACTTACGGGGTGGCCCCAGGTCGTCCCTGCTCATCCCCTTGAAATCCCCCCTCGGAATTTGAGATGGGGGAATGTAAACCCTCCATCCGAAATGCCCCACCTTTTGATGCCTTTTCAGCTTGAGGCTAAACACGTAATAGGACCAGCAGCCCAGAAATCAACATTCTAAAGGATTTGGTTCCCTAACTCCCTATGGGTTTCAGCTGTGCTGGACAAATAGCGTTTTGTCTTCCTCTTCCCCTGAGCAGAAGGAATATTTCTTGCTGAGCTAGCAGCTTTCTCTTTCATGACCTCATGCTGTCTTCTCAGAGCAGATGGAGGCCCCGGGTACTTTTCCTGGATGTTTACTTGGGGTGAGGTTGGGTCACTTCTAGAGGCTTCCGTGAGCAGGAGCCCAGGAGGCAAGCGGCCCCACTCGCGCTTGCTCACAAGCTGTTCTTGGCTCTGGATGGTCCAGCCAGCAACTCTCAGCACAGCTGGTAGCAAAGCAGTTTGAATTCTTCCCCTAAGTCCACATCATCACTGCTGATTTTCACATAGGCACAGAAATATGTGCCCAAGGCAGCTGCCAGAAAACCTGCCATTGAAATCTCTGGAACTTTCTCACCATGCATTGAGCCCACAGAAGCTTTCCAGGAGCCTCTTTGCAGGCAGGGATCAAAACTCAGGGCTCGATTGTCTGTGTGACAGCAGGAAACGTCCTTTACCTCTTTGTGCCTCAGCTTCCTGTGCTATAGAATGAAGATAGTAATAGTACCCACTGCATCAAGATTCTGTGAGGATGAATGAGGTAATAGATATGAAGGCCTCAGGATAGAGCTTAGCACATAGTAATTGTTCAATAAATAGTAGCTATCACCACCATTATAATCATTGTAACCATCACCATTATCATCACCATTATAATCATAACCATCACCATCATCACCAGTGTCATCACCGCCACCATCACCATCATCACCACCACTGTCACACTGCCACCATCACCACCATCATCACCATTATAATCATAACCATCACCATCATCACCACCACCACCATCATCACCATTATAACCATCACCATCATCACCAGTGTCATCACCGCCACCTTCACCATCATCACCAGTGTCATCACCACCACCATCACCACCATCATCACCACCATCATCACCAACACCATCATTATCATCATCACCACCATCACCATTATAACCACCACCATCATCACCACCACTGTCACACCGCCACTGTCATCACCATCATCACCATTATAACCATCACCATCATCACCAGTGTCATCACCACCATCATCACCCCCATCATCACCACCATCATCACCAACACCATCATTATCATCACCACCATCATCACCATTATAATCATAACCATCAC
>JAPYYA010001699.1:0-14866 GCA_028533165.1 Leontopithecus rosalia | reverse complement strand
GCGTTCACTCTGAGCGGAGGTGCCGGCACAGCTTCTGCGCCGGCCTCAGGAGTCAGCGCTGGGAACCCGCGCAGCTCCTCCAAACCTCGGTCAGAAGGGGAGCCAGCCCCGCCTAGTCAGCTCCGAGAGCTGCCGTGCGGAGGTGCCGGCGAGACTGCTACACCGTGGTGCCGGCGAAACTTCTGCCCCGCATGTCTCCTCCACTGGGAATCTTCTGCTCCTGAGCGACCAGAATTTGTCTGAAAGTGTGGCGTCCTCTAGTTCTGTGAGCTTTAACTGCGAGCTGCAATCCCGAGATGTTAGCGATCGGCCATCTTGGATCATTCCCCCGAAACTTTTATTCTAATAAAAGTTTAAAGACAATTAAAGGCAAGACAATTAAAAGGCAAGCCTTAGGCACACATATCTGATAAAGGACTCAGGATAAACAACTTATACAACTCAGTAACAAAAAGCAAAAATGGGTAAAATATTGCAAAATTAAATGGGTGTTTCACTAAGGAAGATATACAAATGGAAATAAATGCTAATGTTCAACATTATTGGTCATTAGGGAAGCACATATTATACTTCTGCTCACTAGAATGCCTAAAGTTACAAAAACTGGCGTTGCGGTTTGTCAGCAAAAACATGGAGCAAATGGAGCTTTCACACATTGCTCATGGGAAGGTAAAAAGGTCCAACCATTTTACGAAACAGTATGGCAGTTTCTTATGAAGTTAAACATTATACTAGCCTTATGGTCTAGTAATTCTATTCCTCAGCATTTACCCAAAAGAAATCAAAGCATCCTGGCGCGGTGGCTCATGACTAATCCCAGCACTTTGGGAGGCTGAGGCGAGTGGATCACTTGAGGTCCAGGAGTTTGAGACCAGCCTGGCCAACATGGTGAAACCCTGTCTCTACTAAAATTACAAAATGAGCCAGGTGTGATGGTGGGTGCCTGTAATCCCAGCTACTTGGGAGGCTGAGGCAGAAGAATGGCTTGAACTCAGGAGGCAGAGACTGTGGTCAGCTGAGATTGCGCCACTGCACTCCAGCCTGGGTGACAGAGCGAGACTCTGTCTCAAAAAATAAATAAATAATAAAAACATATGTCCACAAATATACCGGTCTGTACTTATGTTCGTGAGAGCTTTTATTCATAATAGTCCAAAATTGGAAACAAAAGTCCATCAATTGGTGAATGAATAAACCACATCTATAACAAGGAAAGCTATTTAGCAACAAATGGAATCAACTACTACAATAACTCATTCAACAACATGGATGAATCTCAAAAGCATCATACTAAGTGAAAGAAGACAGACAAAAAAGACTACATAATATTTGAATCCAACTATCTGAAATTCTAGAAGATGCAAAATTAGAGTGACAGAAAGCATGTCAATTGTTGGCAGGGGCTGGATTTGGAGGAAAGGCATGAGGAATCTTTGGTTGCGGGTGATGGCACCATTCTGTAACATGATTGTTGTGGTGGTTACATTTACCAAAACTCATAAAATTACATGCCTAAAAATGGTATGTATTTTATGCCTTATTATCGAAGAAGAGAAAGAGGAGGAGGAGGAGGAAGATGTTAATGTAGAAGTTGGGTTTATTGGCATTTTTTTTTTTTTTTTTTTTTTTTAGATGGAGTTTCGCTCTTGTTACCCAGGCTGGAGTGCAATGGCGCGATCTCGGCTCACCGCAACCTCCGCCTCCTGGGTTCAAGCAATTCTCCTGCCTCAGCCTCCCGAGTAGCTGGGATTACAGGCACGCGCCACCATGCCCAGCTAATTTTTTTTTTTTTATTTTTAGTAGAGACGGGGTTTCACCATGTTGACCAGGATGGTCTTGATCTGTTGACCTCGTGATCCACCCGCCTCGGCCTCCCAAAGTGCTGGGATTACAGGCTTGAGCCACCGCGCCCGGCCTATTGGCATTTATTATAAAATTTTTCAAATCTGCTTTATAGTTGGTAATTTTTATTTTAAAATATGCAGTCAGGATGGCTGAGCTGTCTAAGGGGCTGTGTTCAGGTCATAGTCTCCCCTGGAGTTGTGGGTTCAAGTCCCGCTTCTGACAAAGCTGAATTTCGTGCTGGGTGTGGTGGCTCACACCTATAATCCTAGCACTGCTGGAGGCCATGGTGGGCAGATCACTTGAGGTCAGGAGTTCAAGACCAGCCAGACCAACATGGTGAAACCCTATCTCTACTAAAAAAAAAAAAAATACAAAAATTAGCCAAGCATAGTAGCAGGTGTTTGGAGTCCTAGCTACTCAGGAGGCTGAGGCAGGAGAATGGCTTGAACCTGGGAGGCAGAGGTTGCAGTGAGCCAAAATCGCACCACTGCACTCCAGCCTGGGTGACAGAGCGAGACTCTGTCTCAAAAACAAAACAAGACAAGAAGCCAAAAAATAAGAACTTGAGATGAAAGCCACAAGAGAAGAAAACTCCAAATTTTATGCCCTGAGTTACTTTTCACATCAGCACCTCTAAGTAACCTGCTTAGGGTAAGTAGCACCAGGGATTTACTATTTATCTATGTATTTATTTAGTACTTGTGTATATATGTGTGTGTATATGTACATATATATATGAAAGTATTTATTATCTAAGTTATTTAATCATTTAATTATTTTCCTGAACAATTGCTGGGGTGATGGTGTGACAGAGTAAGGAGCAAAACTAGTATACAATACTTTGCCAAGTAATTCATTTATTTGGTTTGAATTATGTCATATGAAATTGATCAAGGCTATTTTATTTTATTTTATTTTATTTTTGAGACGGAGTCTCTCTGTCACCCAGGCTGGAGTGCAGTGGTGCAATTTTAGCTCATTGCAACCTCCACCTCCTGGGTTTAAGCAATTCTGCCTCAGCCACCCGAGTAGCTGGGACTCCAGGCACCTGCCACCACTCCCAGCTAATTTTTTATATTTTTAGTAGAGATGGGGTTTCACCACGTTGGTCAGGCTGGTCTTGAACTCCTGACCTCAGGTGATCCACCTGCCTCAGCCTCCCAAAGTGCTGGGATTACAGGCGTAAGTCACTGCACCCGGCCGCTTCTTTATTTTATAATCCCATCTAATATCCTCACCCAACAATCAGGAAGACCTACTAATAGAAACTAACTTTGGAATGTTGTAAGAGTTACAAAGTTTTATTGAAATCCAACTATAGAAGATGCTGGTAGTTTTTCTGTTTTTGTTTTTGGCTTCTCCAGATTCACGGTTTTGTAACCTTTTAGAACAGTTCCTTTTGCGGGGCATTCTCGCTAATTCAACTGATAGGGTTTGGCTGTGTCCCCATCGAATCTCAACTTGAATTGTATCTCCCAGGATTCCCAGGCGTTGTGGGAGGGACCCAAGGGGAGGTAACTGAGTCATGGGGGCCGGTCTTTCCTGGTCTATCTTCGTGATAATGAATAAATCTCATGAGATCTGATGGGTTTAGTAGGGGTTTCCACTTTTGCTTCTTTCTCATTTTTCTCTTGCCACCCTCATGTAGGAAGTGCTTTTCGCCTCCCGCCATGATTCCGAGGCCTCCCCAGCCATGTGGAACTGTAAGTCCAATTCAGCCTCTTTTTCTTCCCAGTCTCCGGTATGTCTTTATCAGCAGCATGAAAATGGACTAATACAGGCAATGTTGCCAAAGCCAAGCACACTTTAATTTGCTACTTATAAGGTAGAGGGGGCCTCCATTTTAATTTCGACTTCTATTTTTTTTTTTTTTGAGACGGAGTTTCACTCTTGTTACCCAGTCTGGAGTGCAATGGCGGGTCTCAGCTCACCGCAACCTCTGCCTCCTGGGTTCAGGCAATTCTCCTGCCTCAGCCTCCTGAGTAGCTGGGATTACAGGCACATGCCACCTTGCCCAGCTAATTTTTTGCATGTTTAATAGAGGGGGGTTTCACCATGTTGACCAGGATGGTCTTGATCTCTTGACCTCGTGATTCCCCCCACCTCAGCCTCCCAAAGTGCTGAGATTACAGGCTTGAGCCACCCCGTCTGGCCTCGACTTCTATTTTGATGCCTCTTCAAGCTTTAGGAAAGCAGGCTTCTACCTTTTAAGCAAAGATGATTGCCTTTCTGGTAAAAAGGTATACTGTAGGCTTAGGAGGACATCCTTTAAGGCCCTGGAAGTGGTAACGTTGTTGGTAATGATCCCTTAACATATATGGTTATTGTTCTGTATTCTATAGATTGGGGTCAATAAACTTTGTAATGGGCCAGAGAGTGAATATTTTAGGTTTGAAAGCCATGTGGTCTCTGTCTCTCAACTCTGCTGTTATGATAAGCAGTCATAGACAACAAATAAACAAAATGGCTGTGTTGTGTGTTCCAATGAAACTTTATATACAGAAACAGGCTTGGAGGTGGATTTGACCTGAGCTGAAGTTTGTTGAACCCAGCTGTAGATTGTAAACGTCACTGAAAACAAATATGCAACTTGTTATGATAGACTGTTTATTCAATCAAACAACATAAGTGCTTCATGAAGAGAACCAATACTGAATAATGAAATATCCACTGGGAAGTTCCCATATCTGAAAATTAGGGTCTACATATTCTGGGAATCTGCATGATTAAGTGGTATGCAAAAATCTCTGATTTATAGAAAATATAATGATATTTATCCAAGATCATTTAGAAATGTTTCACAGATTAACCACTTCGGTTGCTAAACCAAGTATAATTTAGCTACAAATGTAGAATTCAGAGTAGGTTTTACTTTTTTGTCTGTTTTTCTATAAGATTATACTTTTTTATAGTTAGCAAGTAATCTAAGGTGACCATTATTCATGTTAATACATTCCAACAAATCAGATTGACTCCTATTGATGATTTAGCACTACAGTTATTTATTCTGGGCTGTAAGAAGTAGATAAGGACAGAGCTACCATCTATGACTAGAATTTATGCAATTTGCAATGCTCCCTTGTATTTCGATCATTTCCCTTGACTTAAAGCAGCATTATTGCTTAAGAACTTCTGAACAATCATGATTTAAGCAAAGGTATTGTTATTAAATAGAACTTAGAGCCAGGGCATTGGCTTATGGCTGTAATCCCCAGCACTTTGGGTGGCTCAGGTGGGCAGATCACTTGAGGTCAGGAGTTCGAGACCAGCCTGGCCAACACGGCAAAACCCTGTCTCTACAAAATACAAAAAATTAGCTGGGTGTGGTGATGCGCTCCTACAATCTCAGGTACTCAGGAAGCTGAGGTAGGAGAATTGCTTGAACCTGGGAGGCGGAGGTTGCAGTGAGCTGAGATCACACCACTGCACTCCAGCCTGAGTGATAAAGTGAGACTCTGTCTCAAAAAAATAAAATAAATTAAATAGAACTTAGAAAATCTAAGAGTCCTTGTCGCGTGGTCATATCATTTATATTTATAAACACTGAGTCTCCTCCTACTCAGTTTTTACTATCAAGTAGAACTAGCATTTATTTCTTATTTAGTGGGAGAATTTTTTTTTTTTTTTGAGACAGAGTTTCGCTCTCGTTACCCAGGCTGGAGTGCAATGGCACGATCTCGGCTCACTGCAACCTCCACCTACTGGGTTCAGGCAATTCTCCTGCCTCAGCCTCCTGAGTAGCTGGGATTACAGGCATGTGCCACCCTGCCCAGCTAATTTTTTGTATTTTTAGTAGAGACGGGGTTTCACCATGTTGACCAGGATGGTCTCGATCTCTTGACCTCATGATCCACCTGCCTCGGCCTCCCAAAGTGCTGGGATTACAGGCTTGAGCCACCGCGCCCAGCCCATAGTGGGAGAATTTTCTAGCTGCTTTTTGGGATAAGTGAGGATAGAAAAATTACTTCCACCGGGCACTCATGCCTGTAATACCAGCACTTTAGAAGCCCAAGGTGGGAGAATTGCTTGAGCCCATGAATTGAGTTCAAGACCAGTCTGAACAATATAGGGAGACCTGTCTCTATAACAAACAAACAAACAAACAAAAAGCCACTTAAAAACAATTAGTCAAGCATGGTAGAGTACCCTGGTGGGATGATCACTTGAGTCTAGGAGGCGGAGGCTGCAGTGAGCCAAGACTCTACCACTGCAGTCCAGCCTGGATGCCGGAGCACGAACCTGTTAAAAAAAAAAAAAAAAAAAGGAAAGGAAGGAGAAGAGTTCAAATACTGACTATAATTTTATTATACCAACAATGACAACTTTTATCAGTAATGTAGGCCGTGCTATGCAAAGCTCTTTGTTGGAGAGGGAGCTGACCAATTTTTACAAGAGGAACTCAGTACCACTGGTAGGTAGTTTTATATAAGATTTTATTTAATCTTTCTAACAACCTTATAAATGTTAACAGGTGAGGTGTGGTGGCTTACACCTGTAATCCAAGTATTTTTCGAGACTGAGGCAGGTGAATCACCTGAGGTTAGGAGTTTGAGACCAGCTGGCCAACATGGTGAAATCCCATCCCTACTATAAATACAAAGATTAGCCAGGTGTGGTGATGGGTGCCTGTAATCCCAGCTACTTGGGAGGCTGAGGTAGGAGAAGCAATTGCTTGAACCCTGGAGGCAGAGGCTGCAGTGAGCTGAGACTATGCCATTGCACTTCAGCCTAGGCAACAAGAGTGAAACTCTGTCTCAATAAATAAATAAAAAGTAAGTGTAAGAGATGAAAAAGTAAAGAGACTGAGTAACTTATCTAAGGCTACAAAGCTCGGAAGTTGACGATCTGAGATTCACACCCATGTCAATCTGGCTCAAACCTGTACTTTCCCATTTCAACATGCTGAGTGAGGATGAATTGCCATGAAACTGTAACTCCATCATTGAGAGCAGAGAGAGTGCTAGGTTATGCCCTTAAAACATGAGACTCCAAGCAGGTCATAGTCTTTCTGTGTCCTACTTTTCTTACCTGTCCATAGGATGGCTCTGATATAGTGGTTCCCCAAAACCAGAAGTTGGGTCAAAGTTTGTGTGTGTCCATCATACAATTAGAAAAATAAGGACTGCCAGGCATGGTGGCTCACACCTGTAATCCCAGCACTTTGGGAGGTGGGTGGATTGCTTGAGCTCAGGAGTTCAAGACCAGCCTAGGCAACATGGTGAAATGCCATCTCTATAAAAAAAAAAAAAATTAGCCAGGCATGGTGGTACGCTCCTGTAGTCCCAGCTACTGAGGAGACTGATGGCTTAAGCCCAGGAGGTAGAGGCCGCAGTGAGCCAAGATCGAGCGACTGCATTCTAGCCTGGGAGACAGAGCCAGATTCTGTCTTTAAAAAAAAAAAAAAGGAAAAAAAAAATGTAGATTTTCCATCAAGCTACATTCTACTTAAAGGAGCTATCCTTTGATATAAGATTATGTTCTTTCCGCATGTTTCAGTGTTACAGTGTTCTTCACAAAATAAGATATTGGGAGGAGATGATAAATAATTTTTATTTCATTTATTAATTATTATATTTTTGAGACAGTCTCATTCTGTCACCCAGGCTGCTCATTATCCTACAATGTTCCAAATACAAGGTTTCATTTTTCACATGTCTTCTAAGCCAAGCCTAGAATTCTCTTCTGTATAAATTCCTGGATTCCTATATAAGTGAACAAGGGGAAAAGTCCAAATTCAGCGAGTTCAAAAGCAATCTGAGAGTAGAAAAAAAGACTCCTCAAATATTGGCACAAACAACATCTGTGTTGCAGTTGCACCCTTCCAGATCCTGTCTTGCCTTTCTCTATCTCTCTCTCTCTCTCTCTCTCTCTCTCTCTCTCTCTCTCTCTCGACAAAGTCTCACTTTGTTGCCCAGGCTGGAGTGCAATGGTGTGATCTTGGTTCACTGCAACCTCTACGTCCTAGGTGGTTCACTGCAACCTCTACGTCCTAGGTGGTTCACTGCAACCTCTACGTCCTAGGTTCAAATGATTCTCTTGCCTCAGCCTCTCAAGTAGCTGAGATCATAGGTGTATGACACCACACACGGTTTTTTTTTTTTTTGAGACAGAGTTTCACTTTTGTCACCCAGGCTGGAGTGCAATGGTGCAATCTCAGCTCACTGCAACCTCTGCCTCCTGGGTTCAAGTGATTCTTCTACCTCAGCCTTCCAAGTATCTGAAACTAAGGTGCCTGCCACCATGCCTGGCTGGTGTTTGTATTTCTAATAGAGATGGGCTTTCACTGTGTTGGCTAAGCTGGACTTGAACTCCTGACCTCAGTCAATCTGTCTACCTTGGCCTCCCAAAGTGCTGGGATTATAGGCGTGACATACCACACCCAGAGGCAGAATTTCACCATGTTGGCCACTCTGGTCTCAAACTTCTGACCTCAAGTGATCCTCCCTCTTCAGCCTTCCAAATTGCTGGGATGACAGGCATGAGCCACCATGCCTGGCCAGATTATTTTTAAATATTTTTATTGAACAAAATAAGATAGGGCACCATATTTTGGCTTCTAAAATACTGTTGGACTTTTTTGGAATTTCCTTGCCCATGAAATCTCAAAATTTGGGAACCATTGTTCTAATTGAACATACAAACTAGTGGATTGACTATCGATTAAACTACAGATTTTTTTTTTAATTAAAAAAAAATTTTTTTTTACAAAGATGGATTTTACCTTGTTGGTCAGGCTGGTCTTGAACTCCCGACCTCAAGTGATCTGCCTGCCTTGGCCTCCAAAGTGCTTGGATTATAGGCATGAGCCACCACGCCCGGCTTTTTTCTTTTCTTTTCTTTTCTTTTCTTTTCTTTTCAGATGGCCCTTCACTCTGTCACCAGTCTGGAGTGCAGTGGCACAATCTCGGCTCACTGCAATCTCTGCCTCCCGGTTTCAAGTGATTCTTCTGCCTCAGCCTCCTAAGTAGCTGGGACCACAGGCACATGTCACCACACCCAGCTAATTTTTGTATTTTTAGTAGAAATGGGGTTTCACCATGTTGGCCAGGCTGGTCTTGAACTCCTGACCAATGTGATCCACGCCCCTCGACCTCCCAAAGTACTGGGATTATAGGCATGAGCCACTGTGCCTGGCTACATTTTTTTTTTTTTTAGTTAATTTTTTTTTTCCGTTTAAAAAATGGTGTTGTAAATAAACCCTGGTATAGAGAGACTGCTGTAACCTTAGAAGAGCAAAGACTCAGATTATTATTCCATCACACCAAAGGTCCTTTAAATTAAACATGGATTTGAGTGAACTGGCAACATTTAAAATGTGTAGAATTTTACTTGTTAATACAGATTTCCAGCTTCCCTAGAAAAATTAGATCTGGCCATCTTGAGCCCACATGTTCCTGGAGCACAGTGGCTATGGCCCTGTGGGGATGGCATGAGCCTCTGGTTTGCCATCATCCCCACCATTTTCTACTGCGTCTTGCCCTGCCTGCTTCATCTGTGTGTGTGCCATCCCAGTCCTGCTGGCTTTTATGTTTGCAGCCTCATGCAAGTGTGGTCAAAGGACCACAGCACTGATGTCACCTGAGAGGTGGTCAGAAATGCAGAATCTCAGGCTTCGCCCAAAATCTACTGAATCAAAACCTGCCCCTTAACAAAATCTCCAGGAAAATCATATGCAGATTAAAGTTTGAGAAGTCCTTTGAGAAGAACCTGAAACTTCAAAATCCTTTCCTTTCCTCAACCAGATTCTGTGGCCATGGTCAAATCTCTGAACTATTCACCGTGGCAACAGGTACAACTCACAGTACCTAGGACAGGAAGGCAGAACAAAATCATAAAGTAGCTACCATGCCGGGCACAATGGCTCACACTTATAATCCCAGCACTTTGGTAGGCCCAGGAAGACAGATCACATGAGGTCAGCAGTTGAACACCAGCCTGGGCAACATAGTGAAACCCCATCACTACAAAAAATACAAAAAAATTAGCTGGGCATGGTGATGTGAGCCTGTAGTCCCAGCTACTTGGGAGGCTGAGGCAGGAGAATTGCTTGAATCCGAGAGGTGGAGGTTGCAGTGAACCAAGATGGTGCAACTGCACTCCAGCTTGGGTGACAGCGAGACCCTGTCTCAAACAAACAAAAAAAAGCTACCATTATAAGGATGAATGTACAAATCTATAATGCGCACTGGGCTGCATCAATGTCTACTGGAGTGATGCTGGTGGTAGGAGGATGGAGGAAGGAGCTGGGCCTCAAAGCCAGGCCAGGAGGAGATCTCCAGAATGAGGTGCTCACAGTCTGCAGTGAGGGAACCCTCAGCAGCGCCGATCGGCTTCAGCACAGAGCCTGATCTGGAAATACTAAGAAAGCAATCAGATTGGAAATATATTTTGAGCATAAACTGTAGCTTAGACTTCTAGGCTGAGATATTGGCCTTTGTTATCTTTATAATTGAAGCCATTGATAGCTTTAGAGGTGTGAAATGAGTGTTTTGAGATTAATAGTCTGACATGATTATGCAGGGTCAGTGGGCTGTATTTTAAAGACACAGTCAGAATGGTTTTATACACAAGCCTAGTTGTGGGTAAAGCAAATTCCTTAAGATGTGGCACATTTTGTGTGTTTCCTAACCACATTGGTATGTGTTACTCTGATATGTATACTCTGAGTTCCTGACCCAGCACCCAAAGCCATGCTGAATCTTTCCTAGCTTTTTGTCAGGCCTTGCCATGAGAGTGGCCATTAAAGGTCAGAGAGTCACACAGCCTCTCCCAGGGATACTGGGCTGGCCTGGGAATTGAGGAATTCACTCCGCATCCAAGAACCACATTTCCCCAGCTGTAAGATGGCAGAGAATAATGTTTGTGTTCCAATGAAGTTCTACCACACAGTGTTCTCAGATGACTGGCAGCATTTTGAAAGCAACATGTGACTGTGTAATTTACGCTCTTTGAATTTGCAGTGAGACTATTCGTGGCAGTACAATGTCTATCCATGCTCCTAATTAGAAGTTTTCCAGAACAGTTCATGTGTCTGAATTGGAAATATCTGTCACAGGGCATTAAATGTGGCATTTAGCTGTTGGGTGATTTTTTTCAATAGAACTTTGTTGAAGACAAGATACAATGTGTCATTGTTTCTTTTGTGATTCTAGATTCCTTTTGAGAACTAAATGTTTAAGCTGTAAAGAATTGAGACACCCTATGGGTAAGATCTTATTTACCCACCCTATGGGTAAATAAGCCTATTACACCATGAATTCAATTACATTGTTGGTCGATGACATCACGTAAGGACCAGATTATACTTTTCTGTTTGTGTGTGTTTTGTGTTGATTTATCAAGCCTGGAGTGTTGGCCACCAGGAAGAAGTTGTAATGGCCACTGAAGTCCCCTAGCTGTGGTTGTCACAAACTTGGGTATGAGATATACAGAAACATTTGCCTGTCATCAGGCTGCCCCTTTCAGCTCAGGCTGTACTAGTGCCTGTTGGAAATATAAATTAAAACACTTTTACAACTCAACAACGAAAAAAATGCAATTGGCTAATAAAAAGATGGACAAAGGACTCAGACATTTCTCCAAAGATGATATCCAAATAGCCAATGAGAACACATGAAAAGATGCTCAACATCATCAATTTCATTAGAGAAATGCAAATCAAAAGCACATTGAGCTACCACCTCACACTTGTTGGGATGGCTGCTGTCAAAAAACAAAACAAAACAGAAAATAACAAGTGTTGATAAGGATGTTGCAAAATTGAAGCCCCTGTTAGTGGGATTGTAAAATGGTGTAACCACTATAGAAAACAGTATAAACATTCATAAAAAAAAAACCAGAACTACCATATGACACAGCAATCTCACTTTTGGATATATATCCAAAATAATTGAAAGTAGGGTCTCAAAGAAATACTTGCACACTCATGTTCATAGCAGTGTTACTCACGATAGCCCAAAGATGGACGCAAACCAAATGTTTGACAGATGAATGGATAAACAAAATGTAGTATATACATACAATGAAATATTATCCAGCCTTAAAAAGGAAAGGCCAGGCACAGTGGCTCACACCTGTGATTTGGGAGGCCAAGGCAGCAGGACTGCCTGAGGCCAGGAGTTTGAGACCAGTCTGGGCTATATAGTGAGACCCCTACCAATCTCTATTTTAAAAATAAATTAAAAATTAGCTGGATGTAGTGGTGCATGCCTATAGTCCCAGCTACTTAGGAGGTTGAGGCAGGAGGATCACTTGAGCCCAGGACTTCAGGGCTGCAGTAAGCTATGATTATGGCACTGCACTCTAGTCTGGGCAGCAGAGCAAGGCCTTGTTTTTTTTAAAAAAAAATAAATAAAAAGGAAGGAAATCCTGTCACATGCTACAACATGTATGAACCTTGAAGACATTATGCTAAGTGAAATAAGCCAATCACAAAAAGACAAATGCTATAGGATTGCACTTACATATCTACAGTGCTCATAGAAGCAGAAAGTGGAATGTTGGTTACTCTGGGCTGAGGGGGAGGCAAAGAGGAGTTGTTTAAAGTTCCAATTTGCAAGATGAAAAATTCTGAAGATTGGTGTCACAGCAATGTGAATATACTTAACACTCTGAACTGTATACTTAAAAATAATTAAGATAGGCTGGGCACAGTGGCTTACGCCTATAATCCTAGCACTTTGGGAGGCCGTGGGTGGATCACAAGGTCAATAGATCGAGACCATCCTGGTCAACAAGGTGAAACCCCGTCTCTACTAAAAATACAAAAATTAGCTGGGCATGGTGGCACGTGCCTGTAGTCCCAGCTACTCGGGAGGCTGAGGCAGGAGAATTGCTTGAACCCAGGAGGCAGAGGTTGTGGTGAGCCGAGATCGCGCCATTGCACTCCAGCCTGGGTAACAAGAGCGAAACTCCGTCTCAAAAAAAAAAAAAAAAAAAGATGGCACAGTTTATGTGTTTCTACCACAATAAAAAAAATATGCAATAGTTAATTGCCTTAATAGCCCAGTTAGTAGCCTCCCGTATCTATGACCTTTGCCTTATAGCTTCTTAGTCCCTCACACGCTGACTCTGGGCTTAGCACATAAAGTACAGTTAAGCCAGTCGTGGTGGCTCATGCCTGTAATCCCAGCATTTAGGGAGGCTGAGGCGGGTGGATCACGAGGTCAAGAGATTGAGACCATCCTGGCCAACATGGTGAAACCCCGTCTCTACTAAAAATAGAAACAATTAGCTGGGCATGGTGGCACGTGCCTGTAATCCCAGCTACTTGGGTGGCTGAGGCAGGAGAATCGCTTGAACACAGGAGGCAGAGGTTGCGGGGAGCCAAGATTGTACCATTGCACTCCAGCCTGGGCAACAAGAGCAAAAATCTGTCTCAAAAAAAAAAAAAAATACAGTCAAAAACAAGTTGTGTAACTTCTGAGGCTAGGTCACAAAAAGGATATCGATTCTGCCTTGCCTGCTCTCTCAATTGGGACACTAATGTTTGGTACCAAGCCAGCATGCTATGAAGAAGTCCACAGTTGTCAAATGGAGACTACATTGAAGCAATACAGGTATTGAGAACAGAGACCTCCAGTGCTACTCCCCACCCAGCTGGCTGTCAGCATCAGCTGCACCAAGGAAGATATATGGATGACAAATAAGCGTAAGCAAAGACACTCAACACTATTAGTCTTTAGAGAAGTATAAATTAAAAGCACAATGAGACACCACTACTTACCTACTAGTGTGACATGGTAATCGTCCTATAAACGGCATACCTTGACCATACCTTGGCCATACCTCAGCTTTTCCATTGAAACTGCTCTCTGTAACCCTAATGTGACAGGCAAGCAGTCCAAACCCACACCATCTTGGCCCCTGCGACTTGTAATAAGTAACTAAGGTCTGTAATTTACAAACTACCCAGACAATGTGTAAACTAATGCTTATCTTGACTTCTGTGAACCACTTAAGTAACAATCATAATGTCCAAAGTCCCCTGGCCCTCGGAATATCCAAAGCCCCTCACCCTCATCTCCACCCAGGTGGTGATTTATGGAATATCCAGAGTCCACTGGCCCTTGGAATGTCTGAAGCCCCTCACCCCCACCCCTGCCCCTCACCCTCACTCCTGAGGTGGTTTATGGGCATAAAAGATCTTTACACCCTCCTTTCAGGGCTGTGGGTTGGAGAGACACGAGTTCTCTGTGGCCGCCGGCAATAAAGACCCTGGAATTTGGCATACTTTTGTCTTGGTGTTGACTTTCTTTTTTTTTTCTTTTTTTTTTTTTTTTTTGGGAGGAAGGGAGGAAAGGAGGAAGGGAGGGAAGAAGGAAGGGATGAAGGAAGGAAGGAAGGAAGGGAGGCAGGGAGGGAGGGAAGGGAAGGAAGGAACTCAAGCAATGAGAGAGACATTGCCGACCTGGATCTAGAGGTTTACAAGTTGATTTTTCTTTTCTTTTTTTGAGAGAAGGAAAGAAAAAAAGGAGTAAAGGAGAGGAATAAAGAGGAAGAGAGAGAGGGAGGGTGAATGGAAATATTGCTTTATTCTGAAAAAAATGGGTATTAATAATGGCCAATCAATGTTTCATTTAAACCTATGAGTAGGTGTGATGTGGTATTGACAAGAATGTATATTTTGTGTATTTGAAGTGGAGAGATCTATAAATATTTATTAAGTTTACTTGTTCCAGATCTGAGTTTGAGTCCTTGATATCCTTATTAATTTTCTGTCTCATTGAATCTAAGTCTCTATGTATCTGGGTGTTAGGATCGTTAGCTCTTATTGTTGCATTGATCCTTTTACCACTATATCTTTGTTGCCTTAAAATCTATTTTATCCAATACAAGGATTGCAACTCCTGCTTTTTATTTATTTATTTATTTATTTATTTATTTATTTATTTTTGCTCTCCATTTGGTTGGTAAATCTTTCTCCATCCCTTTGTTTTGAGTCTTTGTGTATCCTTGCATGTGAAACGGGTCTGGATGTAACATGCCGTTGGGTTTTGGCTGTGTCTTTTGAATGGGGGAT
>JAPYYA010001698.1:0-14867 GCA_028533165.1 Leontopithecus rosalia | reverse complement strand
CATTTCTGATGCTCTTTATTCAAATATACCACCACATTTCTCAAAGTTAGTTAAACAGATTACCAAAGCACAGCATTTAACTCTCATCTTGCATGAAGGTATAAATTCCACATAAAAAATTGTCTCAGATCTTTCCTTTTAAGTTTATGACAGTTAAAGCAACAACACTTGGCACTAATGTGACTCTAAGTAAAACACAAATTCAGGAACTGGAATTGGTTGACAGTACTGGTTATAAGGTAATATGGTTATACAATAATTCAGAATTATTTTTAGATTACAAATTGAAATAAAAACATGAAATATCAAACTTCAATTTAAAACTCTCAAAGGATGAAAGCCCCTTTAATTAAAAAATAAGTCAGGGTATTTTCAACTTATTTTCTAAAGTGTCTGAATCTGTGTGTCCATGAAATAAACACAGGAAAGGCATAACTAAGGTAAAACCATATGTCTAAAATAAAATATGGGACCAGGCACAGTGTGTGACACATGTAATCCCAGCAATTTGGAAGGCCAAGGCAGGTGGATCACCTGAGGTCAGGAGTTCCAGACCAGCCTGGCCAACATAGTGAAATCCTGTCTCTACTAAAAATATAAAAATTAGCTGGGCATGGTGGTGAGTGCCTATAATCTCAGCTACTCGGAAGGCTGAGGAAGGAGACTCACTTGAACATAGGAGGTGGAGGTTGCAGTGAGCTGAGATTGTGCCACTGCACTCCAGCCCAGGTGACAGATAGAGACTCTGTCTCAAATAAATAAATTTAATTTAATTTAATTATATATGAAAAGCATCTGTCTCCTTCCCCTTAAGGAAAAGAGGGATAAAGGATATTTGGGGAAGTTAGCAAATCCATGAGAACTGAGAATGAAACTGACTTGTAGAAAACTTCAAATATTCATTCATTCATCCAACATTTACTGAGCTTCACCATGTGTCCGATTCTAAACTAAGAGCTGGGGTTTGAGACTGCCTTTAATACTCTCACAATAACAAAAAAAAAATACTAAATTGTTACTATGAGGCGGGAGTCAGGAAAGTTTCCTTAAGGAGATAACTTATCAATTAGACTTTGAAGAAAGAGGTAGCCGTTTTTGCTTGAGCATTTTTGTTTTTGTTGGAGGTGTATGAAAAAAGAGAGGAAAGAAATAGAAAGAGTCTTTCTTGGTTGGAAATAACATGGACAAAAACAATAATCCTAAAAGATCATGGTCCAATGGAGGAATTGTAAGTGTGGACAATGGTAGACAAGACCTATCACAGGATGTAAGTACAAGGAACGCTTTGATGTTATATTAAGAATGAACTTTGTGATCTTGAAAGAAGTGGGAAGCTACTCAAGGATTTTAAGTAGGAGAGAAATATGGCTTACCCAACTCTCTCTTGCCTACCTCTACTACAGACACTAGGAAAGATAAAACCTCACATCCCAAGCCTCCTTTACCATGAGAGATGGCCTGCGACAGCTCTGGCCGGTGAAGGGTAAGTAGAAAACTAACTGAAGAATATTCTGGTAAATATTCAGATTTTCTGATAAATATCCATGGCTGGCTCTGCCCCGTGCCTCCTCCCATCCTTGAGTTTAGACACCGTATCTGTAACTGTGCCAACCATCCTGCAACCACAAGACAATGACCAGTTTATCCCAAATATACCAAAAATGACATGGAAGAACCACTCAAGCAAAGCCTGTGGCCATCTCTAGATTTCTGGTTATGAGAGAATAGAAATCCCTGTTTATTAATAACCCATTTTCAGTTGGGTTTTCTATTACTTAAATCTAAATGTCTCCATAACTGATAGAAGTTTCAATAATTAATTAGTATTTTTGAATGATCTTTATTAAACTGGTGTGGATGGGTTGAGGAAGGGGATGCAGACAGTCTTGTTCAGAGCCTTATCATAGGGCTTGAACCAAAGAAACAGCAATGAGAATACTAAGGCAGTGTCCAGAGATATTTAAAAGAGAAACAGGTCAGGAATGGTGGCTCATGCCTATAATCCCAGCACTTTGGGAGGCCAAGGCAGGCAGATCACCTGAGGTCAGGAGTTTGAGACCAACCTGACCAACACGGAGAAACCCCATCTCTACTAAAAATACAAAATCACCTGGGTGTGGTGGCATATGCCTGTAATCCCAGCGACTTTGGAGGCTGAGGCAGGAGAACTGCTTGAACCTGGGAGCCGGAGGTTGCAGTGAGGTGAGATCATGCCACTGCACTCCAGCCTGGCAGTAAGAGCAAAAACTCCCTCAAAAAAGAAAAATATTTTTAAAAATTAATAAATAAATAAATAAGAGAAGACAGATGGAGCAGGATGAATGAGGGAGCCATCTATTCTATCTTCCATATTCCTAGTTTCAAAAACTACAGGGGTTTGGAGAATGGATGTGAGAATACTGCCATTCTCCAAAATAGGTGCATAAGATACGGTAAAGGACTGATGAGTTCACTTCTAGACATGTTCGGTTTGAGATGCCAATGTGACAACCGCAGGGAAAATAGGAAAAAGTAGGTGACTCTGAACCTAGAGATCAAGAGTGAAGTCTAAATTTGATAGATTTCAGAGTAACTATGACATGAGGGTAAACTAAAACAGTGAGTATGGTGAGATCCCCCAAGTAAAATCTGAATAGGCAAAAATGGAGCCCAGCAAATCTATTAAGACAG
The DNA here is from genome assembly GCA_028533165.1 of Leontopithecus rosalia. NCBI lineage: Eukaryota > Metazoa > Chordata > Mammalia > Primates > Cebidae > Leontopithecus > Leontopithecus rosalia. The sequence goes on along the minus strand of JAPYYA010001698.1, from coordinate 12,197 downwards.
AAAGCAGTGCTTGGTTGGGCAGCATCTATATTAAAATCAGAAAGATACAGAGAAGATTAGCATGGCCCCTGCACAAGGATGAAACATAAATTTGTGAAGCATTCCACATTAAAAAAGAAAGAAAGATTAGTGGATGGCTGGCAAGAGTTAAAGGGTGAAGAAAGAAGGGGAATAGGGAAAAATTGCTAATGGGTATAGGTTTATTTTGGGGATGATGACAATGTACTAAAATTAAATTGTGATAATGGTTGCACAACCTTGTTGTGAATATACTGAAAACCACTTAATTATACACTTTAAATGGGTGAACCATATGGTATGTAAATTATATCTCAATAAAGCTGTTTTCTTCTTTTAAGTAGGTCCAAAACAGGAAATACCAAGTTCTAAGTAGGAAGAGGATCCAGTAAAGAAACAGAGAGAGCCAGGGCCAGAAAGGGGTGGGGGATTAACAGGGAAACCAACAAGAAAGTTTCAAGAAGGAATCAGTAGCCAATGGAATCAATCCTAGATAGATAAACTAAATTAAAAACTGAAACAATCAATTTAGCAATTTGAAAATCACTGGTGAGCTAAGTATGAGTGATCTAAATAGCAGCAGCAGAAGCCAGATTATATTAAGTTGAGGAATAAATGAGAGGTGAGGAATAGAAGGTAACAAATAAAGAAGCTTTTTCAGGAAACTTTTCCTGCCAAGAGAAGAACTGGTGGCATAGGGAGGTTTTGTGCTATTGCTGTTATTTCCAATAGGAAGCACTTACAATGTTTGTAGGTAAGGGAAAGGAGCCAGCACAGAAGGAGCGACTGAGGATAGAGGGGATGACTAATAGAATATCCCCAAAGGGACTGGAAGAAAAGAATTCACAACATAAGCATGAAATATCAGTGTGGATACCAGATGAATTTTTCATTGGACCAGGAGGGAAGGCAAAGATGCCAGTTAATTCGTAGGTACAAGAAGCTTAAGGAGCTATTTCTTGATGCATTAATATTCTTTGTGAGTCAGGAGATAAATGGTCACTGGCTGAAGGTGAGGGAGTAGGTTTGAGGACTTGAGTTGGGGGTAAACATTTAGGAATAATTATTATAGGAGAGGAGTTTTCAAGAAAGAAGTTGAAAAGTTGCTACATACATTTCAAATACTTAAACTTTAATGTATTTCATAGTCAATAAAAAGGTCAATAATGAATTACCTGCAAATTTATTATACTTTGTATTAAAATTTGTAATGATCACACTAAACACACAAGCAAGTTGCCATAAATCCTTGGACAGATGGTGTCTGCAGTCAGAATATAACCCAGTGACGCTGATCCTTGGACCTCAAAAACATGGTACCCTTCAAAAGCTCAGCCTCAGGGTCACCAAAAAGGTCCCCAACTGGCCATTTTCCAAAGCCTTTTGCAGCAGAGGCCACAACACTTTGTTATCCCTGAGTGAAAGAGGAGCAATTGGGCTGTTTTGTTATGGTTGCTGGAAAAGAGATCAAAAGGTAATTTTTTGCTTCTCTTAAGAGCGATTGTACCAGGTCCCCTTCTAAAGTGTTCAAACAAAATAATGTTATGTCAAAGCCTTTTGTCAACTATTGTGTGTATACAAAAATCATTTTTATTGTAGCTGACACCTTCGTATACCTCCAGCTCTACATTCCTCTATGCAAACTCAAGAGTCCCTCTCTCTAACCATATTGGTGTACACCAAGCTCTGAAAATAGGTATGTGCTTTCCTAAATCTTGTCTATTCTCATGTCCTCATACAGCCTGGGGTTTTGCTCTCATTATCTGTGAATCTACTCAGGTACAGTAGACCCCATTTATCTACGGCAGATCCATTCCAAGACCCCAGTATGCCTTAAACCACAAATAGTACTGAACCCTATACGTACTATGTTTTTTTCTATACATACATAACTATGATAAAGTATAATTTAATTAAGTAAAGCTGATGTAACACATTGCCATCAATTAGAATACGTTTTTGATTCATCTCTTCCACCCACAAATTTAGTCTTTTTTATCTTAACTAAGAACCTACCATGCACAGTTAAAAGTATGACAGTAAAACTGTCATTAATTTCTTTTTCCTTCTTCACAATTTCACAGATAGAAGATTGATTCTTATGGTTTATCTTAGAAACTTCAGCATATGATCTTTCTTTTTTCCTTACTAAGTCAAGAACCTTTACCTTTTCACTTTAAGGAAACATTTTACAGCTTCTCTTTGGCGTATCTGAATTGCCAGGATCACTACTCTTGCTCTATGAGGCCATTATTAAGTAAAATAAGGGTGACTTGAACATAAGCATGGCAACACAGTCAATCCAACAACTGAATGGCCAGAGTATAAAGTAGGGATATGCTAGACAAAGGGATGATCCCACGTTGTGAAGGACAAAGTGGGATTGTAGTAGGGCAGCTCAGGGTTCCATCGTGCTACTCAGAGTGGCACGCAATTTCAAACTTACGAATCGTTTATTTCTGTAATTTCTGTAATTTTCCACTTAATATTTTGAGATCACAGTTGGCCATGGGCAACTGAAATCATGGAAAGCAAAACCACACATAAAAGGGGACTACTGTACTTACCATACGATCTTCAGGCTTCAGTATAAACACCACTTCTCTTGGAAGGCTTCCCTTTCCCTTCAGCTAGAAGCAACCATTTCACCAGAACTATTCCAACCATTCCTTTTCTATACGTGATTTGTGACTTGGTATTTACGCTAATAATAGTTTTTACTTTTCCTGCCTTAAGCACCTAGAAGACAAGAATCATGTCTTCCTGGTGCCTTTACAGTACGACACTTTGTATGTAGCAGATACTTGGCCTATTACTTCTGCAAGGGGCTTCAGAGATCATCCTCACATTATCAGTCATAATACAAAATCTAAGTCTCAACAACAAAAGAGACTTAACCAAAGTGACACAGTTAGTTCGTGGCAGAGCTAGAACCCAAAGCCAGGATTTTGAATTCCTTTTTTTTTTTTTGAGATGGAATCTCACTCTGTCACCCAGGCTGGAGTACAGTGGCATGATCTCAGCTCACTGCAACCTCCACATCCCGGGTTCAAGTGATTCTTCCGCTTCAGCCTCCTGAGTAGCTGGGACTATAGGTGCTGAACACCATGCATGGCTAATTTTTGTATTTTTTAGTAGAAGATGGGGTTTCAGCATATTGGCCAGGTTGGTATCGAGCTCCTGACCGCATGGTCTGCCTGCCTCGGCCTCCCAAAGTGCTGGGATTACAGATGGGAGCCAGTGCACCCAGCCTTGAACTCCTATTCTTAAAATCCTTACATTATGCCAATAATTACTGTTATTACTGTAGTTCTATTTTGTCATCCAGATCTCAAAGATAGTCATACTTAAGCCTTAAGATTACACAAAGATGCAAACTTCTCTGGAAAATATTTTGTTTCAATTCTAATCTAGATGAATTTAATTGGCTTGGATGCGTGAAAAAAAAGTGGGAGTTTTTTCTTTTGTTTTTTGTTTTTCTATTTTGTCAGCAAGTAAGGGTTAATTATATGGCACTGTTGACTCTGGGATGATAAACTCGGTGAATAGGATTAATTTGTCTTTTTTACACATGTATTGGCTGTACACTTTTACACAGCAACCTCCAATGCTCTCATAACATTTGTGATTCATAGCTGGAAACAGCACAGTTCAGTTACCATAACAGAAAAAAACCAGTAACTATAAAGTTTCAGCACTGATACTGGGAGTGACCTAGAAGTAACTGTCAAGGGCAGGGGCTCCATCTCCAACCCTCTGTTAGCCCTGTTGTTTAACACAGTACCTCAGACAGAAAGAGAAAATAAATGTGTTTATTTGAAAAATAATTGGTGACACTCAATGAACACTGTATCATATGTACAGTTACAACTTATGGCTGACTAAACTAGTATAAATTAATTTGGACCTAAAACTTAACTCCAGACAAAAAATTTATTTACAAAGATAACCTAATTGTAAAAAATCACTCAATAATTAACTATCACTTTCCTAGTCTACTAAATTAGGTAATTCTTAATGAAAGATGAAATTTGTTTTTTTGCTGGCCATTCTCCATTGATTTGATGTAGGGACACTTGAGGAACATAATGAGGACAAGAGGGCTTCGGTGGACCATTGTTTCATTGAGGATAACTTACATAATCAATGGAAAGAAACTAAAGGATTGCCAATTTAGTATTACGAGAAACGTCAGCTATAAAAACTCAATTTCTTTCAGTTAAAATTTTGGTTATATTATTCTCTGGGCTATGAGTGACATGATTCAACACCACAGGATACACAATACGTAGCCAGAGAATTATTGTGTTACTCAGTCCTTAACTTGTTATGTGACTCTTTGGGTACTGCTTAATTTAACTCTCTGGGTTCCTTTGCCCGAAGCAGGAAGTAGAGATATTTATTCAAAAACCAGTAGATACAGAACACACTCTTCTCCTTCCTTATGTCAAACAAGGCTTCTCTTATTCCACTGAGTTCATGAATAGGGATTATTTACCACTATTCACTCTGGATAATCTCAAAGGGCATTATAATTGTCTCCATTCTACTGAAGAACACCCAAGACACTTTTTTTATAATTTAATGGCACCTCAATTACCCATATCACTTTCTGAAATTTCCTTAAAATCAGGATTGTCACAGCTTTTCACCACAGGAATCTAGGGTAACGGTTTACCATTGTTCAAAGTCATGGCATAAAGCATTATCAATCGTCAGGAAAAGTCCACTTCCTAGATAACCGGATTCTTTTTTTTTTTTTGAGACAGAGTTTTGCTCTTGTTACCCAGGCTGGAGTGCAATGGCGTGATCTCAGCTCACCACAACCTCCGTCTCCTGGGTTCAGGCAATTCTCCTTCCTCAGCCTCCTGAGTAGCTGGGATCACAGGCACGCACCACCATGCCCAGCTAATTTTTTGTGTTTTTCGTAGAGATGGGGTTTCACCATGTTGACCAGGTTGGTCTTGATCTCTTGACCTTGTGATCCACCCGCCTCGGCCTCCCAAAATGCTGGGATTACAGGCTTGAGAGCCACCACACCCATCCAGATAACTGGATTCTAGAAACCAGAATGAACACTTGGTTTCTAGACTATCCTACTAAATCAACATGAAATCACTTCTCATCATTAGCTGCTTAGAACAAGAACAAAAACACTGTATAAGTGTTTAATATGCATACACAAAACACATATTTCTGTCTATTACTGAAATGAAGTTTCACTGTTCAGGCCTTGCTAGATGCATTAATAAATTCACATTCTCATATGCTATATATTAACATGTTGAGGACTACTACAAAGTAGTAAAGTTTGCAACTATATGAAAATAAAAAGGGTTGGCAGTTATGATTCCAAAACATCTTATAAACATCTACATTATTTGTAGCTTCATAAGGAAGAAACTGAAGAAATGTGGTTTATTATATACTCAGTGAGGAGAAAACAGCTGGAGCTCCTCAGACAAGGAAGGTGGCTTTTTCCCCCACTGTAGAACTTCCCCAAAGCAAACTGAGTCCTGGTGCCATGATTTTTCTCTAGGAGTATAACTCTGATTACCTGAAAGGGAACTGGCTAAAACTTCCCGTATAATTGGACTCCTTCCTGGGCGTGCGGGTACCAGAAGCAAAACCTTCTGCCAAGTAAAGCAGCAAAGTGCTCACTGAACTTCATCTGTGCAAGGGCTAGCCCAAAGCTTTTTCGTGGTTTAAAGTGAGCCAGCAGATCTTAAACTAATTTTCCTCCTTTGACCACTGTAGAAATGCTGAAAGTGAATTATCTACTTATTGAGAATGGAAGGAGAAACAGAAAGTACTAAGTTCTTAATTTGATATGACTATGATTTGTCAGAAATCAAAGTATATTCTTGGATAACTATTTTGCAGCAGCTACTGATAAAAAGCAACAAGAATTTTCATTATGCTGCACAAATTCTATTTTTTAAATATGCTAAAATCCATGTAAATTCAGAGCTATTACTCAAAGAGAAAATGTTGCAGAAAACTGCATCTTGATAGAAAAGGGAAAAGAAAAATATTCCCCATGTTTTCCTTAAGGGAGAATATTTCATTTGTGTTAAGAAAGTAGTGATGAAATATGACATTCTTTTGCAACACAGTCCCAGAATTTTCAATTATAAAATGGCATTCTTTGAGTGTTTTATCAAAATAGTTTGCTGATGGGTAACCCATCAACAAATTAAACTAATATTGCATTCAATTTTTTCAGAAAAAACATTCAAACCAAATCTATTTTGTTTCCATTAATGACTTATATTTTTATAGCACAAACTCCAGGGCAGTTTTTAATAGCCTGAAAAGAGCCAATAAGAGTTGAGATTTAGCAAATATTTAATTCTGAGTGATAACCTGAGAATGTGCATTTTTCTTTTCTGCCCAACTCTTGAGTTCTATTTGCCCAGTTTCAAAAACTACTACCCACTAGGAGATTTTTCTTTTCATTCATTCATTCAATAAATATTTATTGGGGTCTGGCGCAGTGGCTCACCCCTGTAATCCTAGCACTTTGGGAGGCCGAGGTGGGTGGATCACCTGAGGTCAGAAGTTCAAGACCAGCCTGGCCATCATGGCGAAAACCACCTTAAAAAAAATAAATATTTATTTATTTATTAATAACCCACTGTACACAAGGCACTGAGCCAAGCAGTGGGGATACAGCCCTAAAGAAAAAAGATACGGTCCTGCCCTCAAGGAGCTCACAGTCTAGTAGACAAGGCAAATATCATACAAAGATGTCAAACTATACCAGGAATCTTCTGAAGTGAGTTAAGGCATTAAACAACTACCCCCAGCTTTCCTAACCAAAAGCAAGCTCAGGACAAAAACATTCAACTGAGAGATGACTAACCAAGACATAGTTGTATCTCAGTTTTTGTTTGTGCTTTAGCTGAAATCCCTGATGGCTAGTATAATGATCTATAACAGGATTATTATTCTGATTCTATCATGTACATGTGTGGAACTGGTTATCTCTCTTTTTTTTTTCTTGTTCTTCTTTTTCCTTTTTTTTTTTTTTGAAAATATTCCAGTGCCTCGTTTCCAAGATTATCTCCTTTTAAATCAAAATTCCATATTTTGGTGTTTGCACTCTGACGATTATTTACTTCTCATCACATCTGAATGGGTTGCTCTATTGAATAAATCACATTAAAAATTGTTGCTTTACAATAGTACCAGTTTTTGTTGTTTCCATAACGTTGAATTAATTAATTTAATAAAGACTTGAAAATTTGCAAACATTAACTTTTATTTTTATACATTTTAAAATTCAACTTTACAAAATATAATGATAGCTACCAAATACTGAATACTTATTATGAACTAAGTGGGATTTTTCTTTACAGAATTTATTGTAATTTCCCCCACCCTCCCATAACCCTGTAAGGTACTAATGACCCTATCTTACAGATAGGTAAACTGAGACACCAAACAGCTAGTCAATGTAAAGCCAGGAATGGAACCTCTGATTATCTGACTGGTTAACTTCTCCTCTCAAGAATCGTAAACGGAATAAAGTTCTCACCTTCCAAGGCTGTAGGCAGTTACTCCCTGTGAAACATTTTAATGATTTTTCAATAATACAGTTAAAGTTGTTAAGCAACTACAACCCAATAAAACATCTAACGTACCATAAAATATCTGATTAATGAAAGGTAAGAAAAGTTCGGGTAAATGCAGGGTATTTAACTATGAAGTCTTTGCCAACCTGAGTAAACTGTACCAAGCAGCAACCTCCAAGTCTGGCAATGTGCAACTTTCCTAAAAAGAGGGAAAATTATCTTAGGATAAGTGGAGGTTGGCCTGAAAACTCCTAAAGAAATGCTGGGTCAGGGAGAGCTTGTGTTCCTTCAGCAGAGCTGGTTCCGGGCGCGGTGATTAGGTTAATTGCCCTAGAGGGATGGTCCACGTTTTGTGAGTGGAGACTAGCACAAGCATGAAGCACACGCTACCATATCGCTTTGCAAAAATCATCAGAAGGTCTCCAATAAAACATGGATAGCTTTATGAGAGAACAGAAATGTAAACTTCAAAACTGAAAATGGATCAAATTGTCCTGCACTAACATCTTCGTTTATCCAAGGGTACAACCACAGTCAGCTGACAGCACCCAGAAAACACTTCCACCAGCAAATTACACATTGTCAACTCAAGTGACATCCACCCCGTGGGTAACTTTTTTAAGGTCTGCAGCACTCTCAGGGTTTGCCTTGTCTCCTACAACAGCTCCATTACACAAGAAATTTGCTATACGTGACCCGGAATATGAAGGGAGAGGCACTTGGCTATGTTCCTTCACTTCCTTTGGTTATCATAGGCCCTAAGCTCTGCATACTTTGCATACAACTATATTTTGGTATCAACTTTGAGGGAGATATTAAGTTTATCTAAGAGAGTTTGAGTAAATAGGCTTTTGATAGAATAAGTAAGAGCAGAAGAAAAAGTAAAGAAAAAGAAAAAAGTTACAACAGAGGACTCTAGAGGCAATAGTAAAAGAAGAAAATACAATAAGGCTTAATCTACCAATCTTTGGATTCTAGTGTGTTTTCATTTATTTCATCTAGTCTTTCTAAACTGCACACTCATGACATTTATTTTTATCTTGCTGCATTGGGGCTTGTGTGCCAAGACCCATTAGTACTAATTGGAGGAACAACGTTGTAATTCCCAGTGGAGTGATGGGAATTTAACTGTTTAATTTCCACTTTTCTTTATGTTCTAAAAGAAATAGTTTCCTTAGAATAAAATTGACTTTTGTTATATTTATTTCTTATTGCTTTTTAATTGATAATTCACATAACATAAAATTGACCATTTTGAAGTCTACAATTTTTAAAAAAATGTATTCACTATATTATGCAACCAACACCATTGTCTAATTCTTGAAATATTTCTATCATTCCAAAAAGAAACCCTGTATGATTACCTTTTACATTTGGATTATTTTTTCTAGTAGTTGAGATTTAATTCCATAGACATTTATTAAGTGCTTATCATGTACTAAGCTAGAGTACTGGGAGATGTTGAAAAAATTATTTTAGTTCAGTGTGTTAAGTCTGTCCCTCTTTTAATTTAAAAGGTGATTATTTACTTTATGACATTAATATATTGGCAGCTGAAATAAGATGTTAGAGTATCACATTTTTCAGCCTTAGCTGGGAATATGAGTGTCAGGCAACTCAAATTTTATGCTGCTCTGTGCCTGTCCGAAAAATGGCATGAAATCTTAGCAAGTATTGATTTTTGTGGTTATGAGTAAATTTTTTTTTAATTTTTATTGCATTTTAGGTTTTGGGGTACATGTGCAGAACATGCAAGATAGTTGCATAGGTACACACGTGGCAGTGTGTTTTGCTGCCTTCTGCCCCCTCACCCATATTTGGCATTTCTCCCCATGCCATCCCTCCCCCGCTCCCCCCCACGCTGTCCCTCCCCTATTTCCCCCAATAGACAGAAAAAGGCCATTAGTGGAAAAACCAGTGAAGCCTAAAATCTACGGTTTAATAGTAAACTAATAATTAATCAGATTCTAATTAAATTAGTAATTAACCTGTGTTACTTTCTTCGTTTACACAAATGCATGGCTGTGCAAAATGTTAACATTAGAAGAAACTGTGTGTATGGAGGAACACTCTGTCGGTTATTCTGTAAATCTAAAATTATTTTCAAAGGAAAGAAACCACATGCCAGGACTTCTTCCTGTTTAAGGAAGAATGATGGGCAAACAACTCAGTTACTCTACAACTCTATGCAGAGGTTATTGCAACACTTTAAAAGGCTAATGTAACACCTATAAAATGAATGTTTAGATGGCAACTAATGATAACTGTGGTTTATTAGTCTGGCACTTTAGTGTACTTATCATACAAACTACTCGGCCTGCTAGAAATGAAAAAAATAAAAGAATTAACTAATAAAAAAATTGCTAAAACCCTTCGCTGGGCACTAACACGGAATCACTTAAAGGAAACATGCCACTTTTGGCTAGGGGACAGCATGCTCGTCACTCAATGTCATTCTTAACTCGTCACTCTTAACACGCATATAATTAATATTGGTACTCAGGAAAGAGAACTTCTGACCTTGAGCGTGCGCGCTAAATAAATTACCTCAGAACGAAAGTGATGCGATCTCAAAACAGCATCTGGGGAGAAAAAAGAGAAATGAGATTTCATTTAGCTCCTTGTTCTTCACCTACCGAGTGATTCATGGCTTACCTGGGAGGCCAGGGTCAGGAAAGCGCATCGCAGATGCCGCAAATTTGGTGGGACATCTTGGGGGAGGGAGGAGGAGTACTGGGCACACAGTATCTAGGTAATTTCTCCGCGAGAAGTTTGCATTAAAGTTTTGGGGGAGTTGTGGAACCCCGAACTTGCCATGCCTTACTTTCTTACCTCAGCGAAGGATGGGTGAAGGCGAGGCTGCCGCAGCCCCGGACTACGCTCAAATTACCCTAAGCCTTTAGCAAACTGACTAAAAATTTCAGTTCGTTCCTCCCCTCCCTGCCCTCCGCACCGCCGTGGTTATTCAAATCTGGGAGACCGGAGGGCGGAGGTGAGGGCAAAAAAGGGCAAGGGGTGTTAAATAAAGGAACGTACTCAGCCTGGGAAGTGGGCAATGATAGGGCTGGGGAAGCCGAGGAAAAGGAAGGGAGCCGTGCTTCACTCTCCAAATCGGCTTAAATGTTCCTAGTAGCCCGCAGAAACCCGTGGCGGCGTGTCTTACCTCGGCTTCTAGAAGACCCGAAAAGACCGATTTCATCGGATGCCTCCCTTTCTGGAGCTTGCGGTGCCAGCAGCAGAAGACGATGGTGGCGATGGTGCCCAGAGGAAGGAACAAGAGGAAGAGGGCACATTGGATGCTGTAGGGTCTCAGCAAGACTAGGAAAGCCGCGACGATCATGGTGCGGGCGAGGCGGGGGCGACTCAACGGCAGGGCTGGAGGGCGGCGGCACAGGCACCCGCGCGGGGCGCACGCCAGGACGGCGGGCACGGATCAGCTCTTCATGCCCGGCGCTCGTGGCCCAGCGCTCAGCCCAATGGCTGCGCACCCCGCGCCAGCCGCGCTACGCGAGTGATCCAGGGCTGCGGGTAGCGCTTGCCATGACTCAGCAGACAGCGACGAGGCTGCGACTCGGCGGCTGGAATCCTCTCCCCTCCCTCCCCAGGCGCCCCCGCCCCTGTCCGTGCTCAGCCCCCGGGCGCAGCCCCGCCGGGGACGCGGCGAGTCGGGAGGAGCAGCGCCGGGCCGCGGGCCGCCCGGGCCCCGCGCATCGTCCTGCGGCCGCCGCGGACCTCAGCATCCCAGAAGCCGGGCGCACGTGGGTCGGGGCGGGAATCCGGCACACCGACTGCAGCCGCGCCAGCCCGCGGGGGGCGGGAATGGGGTGCCGCGGCGGGGTCTTGGCTGATGACATCACGGCCAGGCTGCGGCAGCGCGGGCGTACGGACATGGCTGCGGCGGTTTCGGCGGCGGCCGCGGGCTGCGCCAGGGCCTGAGAGCCCAGCGCCCTCCCGCGGGGCCGCCCGCCAGTCCGCGCCGTCCGCGGGTGCTCTGGCTGGGTGACTCTCTTCATAACCCAGGGCTTCCACCTAACCAGCCTCCCTTGGCCAAACTGCTGCGGAGCCCTCGTCAGGGGGCTCCAAGGAGCCAGGAGAAAACCATGAGGCGCTGGCAGGAGCCTCCCGGAGGTGCTACCCCCACCTCCCACCTCCCTACGCCCCACCCGGAGGTTGGGGCTTTGAAGGATGCAGCCGGGTGAGCTATTGCTTGTGGCGGGGGTTCCTCGTGCGCTGAAGCATGAGCACCGGGAAGGGACTTCCCTGGGAATTGGGATCCTCCAGGAACCGGAGGCCCACTCCTCTCCAAGCATCCCTAAACTAGGAGAGCTCCGGGGTAGAACACTCTGGTCTGCAGAGGTGAACTCTTCCGCCCCAAACTTGGTGCTTATTTCCCAACCGAGAATTGGGCACTTTAGATCTTCTTGTATACCTGGGTTTGCTCTAAAACTCTGACTCATTTAGTGTATTTGAAGGGCGAGGCGATTTCAGATTTAGGGACCTGCCAGATGAAGTAAGTTGGAACTTGGCTTATAAATATTTTTGGAAGAAATTTTTTAGGGAGTGTGAGGCAATAGTGATATCTCACCCTTGTGGGCACACTCT
>JAPYYA010001697.1:0-14869 GCA_028533165.1 Leontopithecus rosalia | reverse complement strand
AACACCATCATCACATAACCCACGCATGTCCTCCCACAGAGAGTAGGTCCCCCCTGAACACCATCGATAGGCTCTTGGGAACCTTGGCTTTAAGCACAATGACAAAGCCATTTCTCCCCTCATTAATCTTACAATGAATCCACATTGAACAAGATGACATATTCAAGGACCTGCCATACATCATTTCACCTAAAGTCAGTTTCCAAGAACCTGTCCTCAGCGTTAAAGGAGGACTTACTGGACTCGAAATCATCTCGTTTACTTGTGATACCTCATCCAATGTAAGTGCTATGTAAATAGTTTTATGGGCTGGCGGGGTGGCTCATGCCTGTAATCCCAGCACTTTGGAGGCCAAGGAGGGTGGATCACTTGAGGTCAGGAATTTGAGACCTGCCTGGGCAACATGGTGAAACCCCATCTCTACTAAAAATACAAAAATTAGCCAGGCGTGGAGGTGTACCCCTGTAATTCCAGCTACCTGGGAGGCTGAGGCAGGAGAATTGCTGGAACCCGGGAGGCACAGGGTGTAGTGAGCTGAGATTGGGCCACCGCACTCCAGCCTGGGTGACAGCAAGACTCCATCTCAAAAAAAATGTTTTTAATACAAATAATAGTTGCACCATACCTTTCAGGGAATGATGGATATATTCAGCATAGACACCATCGTGGGGGGATCTCTTCACTGTGCAGTGGGAGCCCATGGACATGAGGTGCTGTCTGTGCACACTCTGCCTCAGCTCAGTCTCTGTCTTCCTGCAGGCCCTCTGCCCCACATCCCCTCAGAGGCTCCCTGCAGGCCCTCGCCCCACCTCCTCAACCCCCCAACCCCCACCCCCTCCGCATCCCCTCTGAGGCTCCCTACAGGCCTCTGCCCCCCCCAACCCCCCCGCATCCCCTCCGAGGCTCCCTACGGGCCCTCTGCCCCACACATCCCCTCTGAGGCTCCCTGGTCCTGAACCTCTGAAGCATGGAAGGCAAATTGTTCCTCAACTGCTTTGACAGGAGCCAGAACCAGGCTCAGGCAGCTGGAACCTGTGTGAGGGGCTCGTGGCCTGACAGGAGGGGACTGAGGCCTGGGAAAGTGGCCAGCACTGGAACAGGGACGGACACAGACTTGGCTGCAGTCTCAGCTGCCACTCCCATGGGGCGGCCGGGGAGCCAGCTTCTGAGTCTCAGCTCGCCCGCTGTAGAATGGGGGGAGAACAGCTACCTGGCCGAGAGGCGTGGGCTGGACAATAAGATAGATGGCCGGCTTGGAGGTGCTCAGAGGGTGGGGCTTTGCACAGGGGAGTGCGAGGGAGGCCTGGAGGGGCATGCAGGCTGCCCTTGGTTTCCTTCAGGTAACCCAAGTGTGGGGTAGACAAACCCCTCTGGGCCTGGGCAAAATCCCCCCAGCTACTCTCTGTGCACAAGAAGTGAGCCATCCTGAAGTCCATTTCCCCTGAGAGGCCATGCGGTGGGGCTTTGCAGAGAGGCCCAGTTTGGGGGTCAGCTTTGCTGGGTAGGCTGGGGGCAGGGTGGGCTGGTCCACCCTTCTCAGAGCAGCTGAGTCCACTGTGGTTTTCCAGCCCATACGGCCCTGGGGATCCCTTCGTAACCAGGTGTCCCCGGCTCCAGAGAACCAAGGGTGGCCTCTTGCATCAGATCAATCGCAGAGAACCGCACAGCTCTCAAGATACTCTCCCCGCTTTGTTCTTGGACCCATGCCCTAGATGGAAGGTCTCAGGATGCCTCTGGAACCCAGGGGCCCTCTCGGAGGCCCTTCTGGGCCATAGGAGCAGCTCCCCCCGCTTGAGTGGGTCAGGTGAGGCAGCTGAGGAAAGGAGAGGGCCCGTGGGGCCAGGGACACACTGCCCACTGCTGGAGGTCTCCTTCCTGCCCTACCTGCCACCCTGCATGGCACTGAAGGGCCCGGCCAGGCCTTGGGGCTCGGCCACATGGCCTGTACTCACGCTCCGTCCCTGTACACCTTGATGGTGTTGACACAGTTCTTGGCCCAGCCCCCCTCTGCAGGAAGGGGCAGTCCTCCAGGAACTCCAGGCACCGGCCCGTGAAGTTGCAGCCCTCAGGGATTTCTAGGCGGAAGTGTTCCCGTGCTCCGAGACCAAGCAGAAAAGAAGGAAAGAAGGAGGATGCTGCGAACTCCCCTCTCCCAGAAACGGAGCCCTGTGCAGGAAGGAATTAGGAGGTACCCAGGGCACTGGGCACTTCAACCCCACACTTCCATTTCTTCTTCCACTTGAGATGTGGCTGGAATAAAAGGTTCTATTACCAGCCACTGAGCTGGTCCAAGTTCCTCTTACAACTGGAGAATCTGAGGTCCAAACAGAGCCAAACTGACCAGAGGCCACAGGTCACACTCAGACCTGGCTGGGGTCCCGGGGCTCCCTCTGGGTGCTCAGCCTGTGGAGCTCCTGCCCCGGCCACACCGACACACTCCGGGTTCTGACTTCTTCACCCTGGCTGCAGGCCACAGGCAAACCTTCAAATGGTAACAGTTTAAAACTGTAACGGAACTTCTTAGTGAAACAAAAAGCCAAATATCTACAACAAATTCCAGCTCTCAGTGCTGAAACCAATCCCTGCTGGCCTTGACATCATCATCCTCAGGGTCAGCATGCCTCCCATACCATTCCCACGTTTCCAAAAGACACGAGGCCCAGCCCCTGCCTGGCTCGGAAGCCTGGCCTGCATCACAGCTGGCCCCAGGACAGCGCACAGGACAGCATTCGCAAGACACCGGCCATATTTTTCATATAAACAGCATGATGCAGGGGCCAGGGCCAACCATTTAAATGTTTTTTTCCAAATGGACCACAGCCTGGAGGAAATACTAAGAAAGCCTTCTTAGAATTTCAGATGCCAAAGCCCAGCTGGTTTTGGAACTGATGTGGAAAGAGAGGGGGCCCCACACAGAGGCGCCTTCCTGGGGTCCCTCAGATGTTCACCAGAGCCGCCTGGCCCAGGCGTCAGGGGAGGGTCCTCGGCAGACAAGGACCGAGCTGCTCTGTGATGAGAGCTGCCCACCCCAGTCTCAGGAATCTGCCACTTCCCGCCTGAAGCTCCGGAACTCACAGCAGGGCAGTGAGTACTCATGACCTGGGGAACGGCCTTGGTTAAATCCCACCCTGGGGGCAGCTAGACGGAAACTGTCCTGCCATGGGGAAGCCACGCCCCTTTTCTGCCCTCCCTGCACACGCTGGGCCACACCTGTTGGGCACCAGCTCCCTATGTCACTCCAAGGAACCTGCTCCCCAACTTTCCCGATCTGCGGGTGATTCTCCAGCTTCCTCCATCAGCCATTCCAAGACCCGAGCATGGAACACTCCAGAATGTGCTACCAGGCCACCTGTACCAGTGGCCACACCAGGCCCAAACAAATCAGCCTCCCACTGGCTAAGTGTCCCCTCTCTGGCTGGAAATGTAAATTTGGGTGATTTCAACAGCATTTTCTTTTCTTTTCTCAGTCTTGTTCTCACCAGGCTGTAGCGTAGTGGCGCGATCTCGGCTCACTGCACCCTCTGTCTCCCGTGTTCAAACAATTCTCCTGCCTCAGCCTCCAGAGTAGCTGGGATGACAGGCACCTGCCACCACGCCCAGGTAATTTTTTTATTTTTAGTAGAGATGGGGTTTTACCATGTTGGCCAGGATGGTCTTGAACTCCTGACCTCGGGTGATCCGCCTGCCTCAGTCTCCCAAAGCCTTCAACAGCATTTTAAATGGAAAATGCAGCTAAATTTTTGGATCCAAAAGTTAAAGTGGTTTCTTGATACCCCTATGAAAACTCCCAGGGCCACTCTGGATTGGTTCCTAGCAACTTGCCCCGCCCCACCTAATCACCTCATGCTAGAGGCTGGCTCTGGTTGTAGTTCCCTCAGTCTTACAGACCTTAAAGCTGGGAGGTCCCCTGCCGCTGTCTCCCCAGGGCTGACCCTCGGTCCCTCCGGCAGGAGGACTCACCCTTCCTATAGGCCGACAGGAGCCCATGTGGTCACTGTGGCTGTTCCAGCGGAAGAAGTCGGGGTAGTCGCCGTGCTCCAAGATTAACTGCTGGCCCCAGAAGTCGGGGTGATTGAAGCAGACCCAGGCTCCGCTCTCCACACGGATGGAGTTCACTTGGTTCATAAAGCCTGGAAGTTGTCACAGTCCCTGAAGACCTCCAGCTTCCACCCGTGAAGTGCTTGCCCTCCTAGGGAGTGATCTAGAAAGGGCAGGTGACAGAGCTCAGGGCTAGGGGCTTCTCTCCTTCAGTGTCGGATGGAGGCTGGCACTGGGGTCCCAACACCCTCAACAGAACCCCTACTCCCAGGCCCCCAAAAGCCCAGGCCTGCTGCACACAGTAGGTGCCCAACATGATTTGCCAACTGGGCAAAAGAATGAATAGCTGTTGGACTGGTGCCATCCACAGCTCCCGTTCCTCCCCACCCCAGGAGTTCGCAGTGGGACAGACGAATTTCAGTAGCTGTGTGGGGACAGGGATTTCCCGTGTCCAGGCGCCCATTTGAAAATGGGCTCTTTTCAACTTCCACTGCATTTTCTAACTTGTTTTTAAATTATTAAAACATAAAGCCAGTAATAACATTAAAGGAGATGTTTTCAAAAGAAGAAACTTCACCCACAACGTCTCCCGTTCGCTCAAAGGAGTGTGAGAATGGCCCTTTCAGGCCCCTTGGAGTCAGGCGTGGCCATGTGCCTTCACCAGAAAGCAGGCAGACACCTGGTGTTCTGCACCCAGAGTTACTGGGGCTCTTTGTTACTGAAGCATTGCCCAGCCCATGCAGACTAATACGGCAACATGGTCACCCCCAGACACTCTGAAATGTGGCCTTGGAGACTGAAGGCTTCATGGGAGGGGCCAGGTTGGGGGCACTGGGGAGGGGGAGGGAGAGCCACATTTCCCATCCTTCCTGCACCACACAGGGCTGGAAGATGGCCCCTGAGACCTTCAGGGAGGTCTGGGCACCAAAGGGATTTGGGGGTCCCTCAAATCTCCACATTTTTCAGAGAACCAGCCCTAAGGGTCCCTGAAGAGACCCTGGAGAAAAAGAGCCACAGAGAGGCCAGCTTTGGGCAAAGACGCGCCACAGTGGGGCTGAGGGCAGAGCGACAAACCAAGCCTCCCCACCCCAAGGAGCCCCAGGGGGTCTGACCACCCTCCCTGCTCCTGACTGGGGGGCGAGGGGTTGGGACCCCAGAAGGAGGGGGCGGAGTTGGAGACCTTCCTATCCACCCACACGAGAGAGGCCCCAGGCCAACGAGGCAGCCCCATTTATGAGAACTGAAACCAGCTTCCCGTGGGCTTGTCAGCCAGCAACAGTGTGCAACCTCTTGCAAGTTTCCTGGGGGTTGAGGGACACGCTCACCTTCCCCGAGCGCTGCGCCATGGTGGGCATCACCCCGCCCTTGGGTCCCCATTTATACCGGGCAGCACTCTGCTGGCCCAGTGCCGCCCTAGACAAAAGATTTGCCAGGCTGGCCCCTGCGCATTAGAGCTGTCGGGCGTGTTAAACCCGAGGGGCGACCCAGCTGCTGGGACCCGCCGCAGCCACCCTGTGCCACTGTGCTGCAGCTCACCCTGCCCGGGGTCTCCATGGCTCTGTTCGTTTAGCTCCCAGGCCTCCTTCCTGCCTGAGCCCTCCCGCCCAGCCCGCCGTGCCCCTGCACTGCCCTGGAGTGGTGGGGGAGAAGGGGGTGTCTCTCCAGACCTCCAGCCTTTTTTGCCCTGTGCTGCCCCTCACCCATCAGGCCTGTCTCCATCCTTCCTCCCAAGGCCTGCTCTGACCTCCCCAGCCCACTCCCCTTTCTCACCTGGCTGCTCACGCCTTGGTGCCAACTTGTTTGTCTCCATGAAGTTGCAGCCCAAGCTTCCCTGGACGGACAGACAGACAGACAGACAGCCCTTGACTGCCCCTCTCCTGGCCGCTCTGAGCTCCCAGGTCCCCAGGGACCTTAGACGTCCTGCTCCAGCTCACCCAGCCCGGCTGCCCCCCACCCCCCAGGACACCAGGCCAGGCCTTCCTCTCCTCCCGCTCTCTTCCTGCCCACCTGGCTCCCTGGCACTCTCCCTCCCTGGGTCCCTCTCTCCTTGGAGATCCTGCCTAGGTGCCCAGGCGACCCGCGCTGCCCTGAGCTGGGGGCACAGTGCTCTGCCCTCTGCCTCTCCACTGCACCAACCAGACCACCCTGGACGCCCAGAATCGGTTTACAGCACAAAAGAGCCCCGCCGTGGAGGGAGAGCTCCCCAGGGCCAGGAACGAAGCACCTGGCAGACAGCAGAGGCTCAGAGGTTGTGGAGTGAGCAGAGCGAACATGGGGCCACAGGATGTGCAGCCCCCAGGCAGCTGCGGAGGTGAGCTATGAACACAGGCCCCTGGCTCAGAGGGCTGGGGTGGTGGGAGACAGGCCCGAGATCAAAGGAGAGAAGGGCAGAGGCTCCGCAGGGGGTTCTGCAGGAGGGGAGGGAGGAGCTTCGGGGAGCAGTTTGCTGCTCTTCCCTCAAACAGTAGAGTATATTTTTATGAGCCTTTCACAGATGAGACGCTGAGGCCCAGGAAGAGGAGGTTATGTGATCTTGGGGCAGAGAAGTGACCTTGCCTCTGCTTTGGGAGGTTTTCAAAAGTAGATAGGGCACGACCCAGGACCCGCATGTTGCCCTTGAACCTGAGGACAGTCTTCCCCAGAGATGCCCCCCAGCAGGCCACCTCCACCGGCACCCCCACTCGCCAAGCCACACATTCCAGTGTTTGTCTCTGGATGTGAGCCCTGGCGGGGACACAAAATCAAAAACAAAATCTCCAGCCAACCCAGAAAACTTCTCCACGAAGGTAGAAGAAAAAGAAAACAGTTTTACTGCTGAATAAACTTTAAACTAGAATGTGATACAATCACGATCTCTCCCCTAAGAGATCACAAAGATGGAGCAAGAGCTCACTCTTATGTGGCCACGCAGACACAACCCACTGCAATTGCGCTTTTGGGATAAAATTGCTAATCTTCTCGTATCTTTATGGCTGAAGGTGGGTTTTGCAATTTGGAGTCAGGTGACAGCTGAAGTCAGGCTTCTCAGGAAAGGGGAGGGGGGACACTTACTTCTTGATGTCAAGTCTCAAAGAGATGGCCCTGCCTCCCAGAGGAAACATTCCTGCGTGGTTAGACTGGCAAGAGGCTTGTTTCGCCGTTAAAAAGATTTACACACATTTGAAAAGGACAGAGAAGGAAATTCTGCAAGAAAAGGGGGAAAGGGACGCCTCTTCCCAAAGTAAGCCTTAAAAAAAGGTTTTATTTTTTACAGCAACATTAGGTTCAAGCTGAACTCAGCAAAAAGTACAGTGAGTTCCTGTATGCCCCCTGCCCCTGCATACACACACACACACACACACACACACACACACACACACTCTCACACACTCTCACCACACACAGACTCCTCCACTATCAACCTCCCCATTCCAGTGGGACATCTGTCACAACCAATGAACCTACATTACACATCAGGACACAGGATGAGAGAATGTCGCAAAGACTTTGTTAAAATAACACATTTTTAAAGCCTCCCGCATAATGTAGTTGATTTTTCACAATTTACTGCTCTTTGTCCAATTCAGTAAATAAGTGTTTGACTCTAACTTTTTCTTTGGGTCTTCATCTCCTTTTAAGGGCTCCCCTGCCACATAAAACTTGTATTAAATAAATTTGTAGGGCAGCTGCAGTGGCTCACTCCTGGAATCCCAGCACTCTGAGAGGTTGAGGTGGGTGGATCACCTGAGGTCGGGTATTTGAGACCAGCCTGACCAACATGGAGAAACCCTGTCTCTACTAAAAATACAAGATAATTAGCTGGGCATGGTGGCACATCCCTGTAATCCTAGCTACTCAGGAGGCTGAGGTAAGAGAATCACTTGAATCTGGGAGGCGGAAGTTTCAGTGAGCCGAGATCGCACCATTGCACTCCAGCCTGGGCAAAAAGTGTGAAACTGTCTAAAATAAAATATGTATGTGTGTGTATGTGTGTGTATACACACACATACACACACATATACAAACACACATATATATACACACATATATACACACAGACATACACACATACATGCGCGCACACACATACATGCACACACATACACACATACACACGCATACACACACATATATACACGCACACATATATACGCACACATATATGCACACACATACACGCACACATACACACATATGTGCACACATACATGTACACACACAAACACACATATACACACATACGTGCACACACATATACACATATGTACACATGAATACATACACATATACACATATACACACATACGTGCGCACACATATACACACATGTATACATACACACACATATGTGTGTGTGTATATATATATATATATATATAAAAACACACCTTTTCTCCTGCTAATCTGTCTTGTGTCAATTTATTTCTCAGGCACAATAAATTGTGTCAATTTATTTCTTTGGGTCCAGCCAGGACCCAAAGAGGATGGGGGGAGAGCTTTGCTGTTCCTACAGTGTAACGTCATCGATCCACCATGTCGAGTATTCTTACTGCCTTAAAAGTTCCCTGTGCAGGCCAGGCACAGTGGCTGACACCTGTAATCCCAGCACTTGGGGAGGCCAAGGCAGGTGGATCACCTAAGGTCAAGAGTTCAAGACCAGCCTGGCCAACATGACAAAACTCTGTCTCTAGTAAAAATACAAAAATTAGCAGGGCGTGGTGGCAGGCGCCTGTAATCCCAGCTACTCAGGAGGCTGAGACAGGAGAATTGCTTGAACTTGAAGGGTGGAGGTTATAGTGAGCTGAGATCACGCCACTATACTCCAGCCTCGATGACAGAGCAAGACTATGCCTCAAAAAAAAAGTCCCCCGTGCTCCATCTGTTCATCCCTCTCTCCCCCTTAACTCCTGGCAACCACTGATCTTTTTACTATCTTCACAGTTCTCTTTTCCAGGATGTCATGTCGCTGGAATCTTACAGCATGGAGCTACTATGGTTTGAACATGTCCCCCAAAACACAGGAGCTGGACACTTAATCCCCAAAGCAAGAAGACCCTTGAAAGACACCAGCACCTTGATGTTAGACTTCTCAGCCTCCAGAACTGTGAGCCAATACATTTGTGTTCACTGTAAATCACCCAGCCTGTGGCATTCTGTTATAGCAGCACGAAACGGGCTAGGATAGTAAGTAGCTTTTCCAGATTGGTTTCCTTCACTTAATAATACGCATTTAAGAGTCCGTCGAATCTTTTCCTGGCCTAGTTGCTCATTTCTTTTTCCTGCTGGATTATGTTCCATCGTCTGGAAGTACTACAGTTTAGTTATCCGTTCGTCTCTGGAAGGACATTTTGGTCGCTTCCATTACGAGGAAAGCTTCAGTAAACATCCATGTGTAGATTTTTTGTGTGCTCCTTCCACCATACACTAACAAGTGTGATTGCTGGGTCATATGTTAAGGGTACGTTTAGTTTTGTAACAAACAAAAATAAATAAAAGCCAGGTGCAGAGGCTTGCACCTGTCATCCCAGCTACTTAGGAGGCTAAGGCAGGAGGATCACTTGAGGCCAAGAATTCAAGACAAGCTTGGGCAACATAGCAAGGCCCTGTCTCTAAAAAAATCAAAATCAAATCAAATCAAAAGAAACCATCAAACAGTCTTTCTAAGTAGCTGTATCATCTTTCATTCCCACCAGCAATGAACGTGAGTTCCTGTCGCTCCACATCCTCACAGCATTCGGTGCTATCAAGTATTGGATTTTAGCCATTCAAATAGGTGTGTAGTGTCTCTCACTATTGTTTTAAGAGCTTTTTTTTTTTTTGAGACAGAGTTTCACTCTTGTTACCCAGGCTGGAATGCAATGGTGTGATCTCGGCTCACCGCAACCTCCGCCTCCTGGGTTCAGGCAATTCTCCTGCCTCAGCCTCCTGAGTAGCTGGCATTACAGGCACGCGTTTTTTGTATTTTTAGTAGAGACAGGGTTTCACCATGTTGACCAGGATGGTCTCGATCTCTTGACCTCGTGATCCACCCGCCTCGGCCTCCCAAAGTGCTGGGATTATAGGCGTGAGCCACCGAGCCCAGCCCAAGAGCTTTTTTTTTTTGAGACAGTCTTGCTCTGTCCCCCAGGCAGAGTGCAGTGGTGTGATCTTGGCTCCCTGCAACCTCTGCCTCCCAGGTTCGTGCAATTCTCCTGCCTCAGCCTCCCCAGTAGCTGGGACTATGGGTGTATGCCACGATGCCCAGCTTTTGTGTTTTTTTTTTTGAGACAGTCTCACTATTGCCCAGGCTGAAGTGCAGTGGCACAATCTCGGCTCACTGCAACCTCTGCCACCTGGTTTCTAGGAAGTCTCCTGCCTCAGCTTCCAAAGTAGCTGGACTATGGACACATGATGCCACGCCCAGCTAATTCTGTGTATTTTAGTAGAGACGGGGTTTCACCATGTTGCCCAGGCTGGTCTCTAACTCCTGACCTCAGGCAATCCATCCGCCTAGGCCTCCTAAAGTGCTAGAATCACAAGTGTGAACCACCATGCCTGGCCAATGTTTGTATTTTTAGTAGAGATGGGGTTTCACCATGTTGGCCAGGCTGGTCTCGAACGTCTGATGTCAAGTGATCCACCCACCTTAGCCTCCCAAAGTGCTGGGATCATAGGTGTGAGCCACCGCGCCCAGCAGAGCTTCACAGCAGGGCCAGAGCCCACAGACAACCCACAAAGGTGATGACAATAGAATCCAAAACAGAAGCGGTGATTTGGGGTATTTTCTAAGAAATCTATATGAAGAAATGCCCAGACACAAGCCCCACTCAAAGAATTGTTAAAAATGGGCAGATGGACAAGATTTCTGCAAATTTCATCTCCATTCCACATTTTAATGTAATATTTCACTTCTCACCTGGGATTTTATTATAATCGGTTACCAGAGGAGGAGTCTGCTAAGATTTGATTATCTATTTGTGCCCAGGTAGAATCACTACCCAGAACAGCTACATGATATGCAAATGCCAGCGCACCAGGCCTCAGCACTAGAGTCATTTCTTAGAGTCACTTTCTTTTTTTTTTTTTTTTTGAGACAGAGTTTCACTCTTGTTACCCAGGCTGGAGTGCAATGGGACGATCTCGGCTCACGGCAACCTCCGCCTCCTGGGTTCAGGCAATTCTCCTGCCTCAGCCTCCTGAGTAGCTGGGATTACAGGCACGTGCCACCATGCCCAGCTAATTTTTTGTATTTTTAGTAGAGACGGGGTTTCACCATGTTGACCAGAATGGTCTCGATCTCTTGACCTCGTGATCCACCCGCCTCGGCCTCCCAAAGTGCTGGGATTACAGGCGTGAGCCACTGCACCTGGCCTAGAGTCACTTTCTGAGTCATCTTCAGTAGAGCGCTGTTAAAATGCACCTTGAGATAGGTGAGATCTTGAGTCACCATAAAATTGCCAGTTGGGGACAAAATTCTGGGGGAATGGACTAAGAATAAATATGGTGACAGTGCAGAAGAAGCAGGGCTGAGAAGGCTGTTATGGCTCAAAAAATAAAATCTCAGTAACATGTAGCCTTAGAACTACCAGTGGCTGCTCAGCATTCTTGGATAGTTTCAGAGCGTGAAGACTTACGGTTTCACTAAGAAATCACCCTGAGCCATCACCCGTTTGCCTGCCTCCCTTCTCTGCCTCGTCTCTCCCGTTTTTGAGTAATTCAGAGCACAGAGAAGTACAGGAAATAATATAAGGAACAATAACAGCACCATACAAAGTTTGTCAGATGTTCACATTGTGCCATGTTTATGTCGGATCAGTGTTGTTTCTTTTTTTTTTTTTTGAGATGGAGTTTGGCTCTTGTTACCCAGGCTGGAGTGCAATGGCGCGATCTCGGCTCACCACAACCTCCGCCTCCTGGGTTCAAGCAATTCTCCTGCCTCAGCCTCCCAAGGAGCTGGGACTACAGGCGTGCGCCACCGTGCCCAGCTAATTTTTTGTATTTTATTAGAGACGGGGTTTCACCATGTTGGCCAGGATGATCTCAATCTCTTGATCTCATGATCCGCCCGCCTCAGCCTTCCCAAGTGCTGGGATTACAGGTGTGAGTCCCCATGCCCAGCCAAATAACAGAAAATTTTTGGTGTGGCTACAGGTAATGTAGCCTTTTGCAATTTGTTTTTTTTTGTCATTAGTGACAAGAGTTTCTGAAATGGTGAATGAACAAAGCTCCATAGAATTCCTCAGAAAACGAAGTAAAATCTTCCATCTATATATTTAGTAAATTGCATACTAGGAAATCTTCGGTATATATTAAAACCACACAAAAATACTATGCGTTTCTAGGGGAAATTGTGGGACAGTTTCTCCTGTATGTTTCGGGATATCCAGTATCCTGGGGCCTCCCCACCCATCCTCCAGCATCTGACAATGCTACGGAAACACCCTACAAAATTCCAGCTGCACCCTGGGAACAGTACTCCTCCTTTGAGGTCCGTGCCTCTGGGTGAAATTGCTGGGTTGAAGCATGAGTTCCCCTTCAAGCCACTTGATGCCACAGAGGTCCTCCAAGTGGCCCCACTGACAGACAGATGAGATCCGCCTTTGGTGGGTCCAGGGCCAGTTGTGAACATCAGTTCATATGTATAGCATTTATTTGAATTGGAACTTTTGTAAATTGCGTGTTCATATGTTTTGCTCATTTTTTTTCTGAGTCTTTCCTTAGTGTGTGTGTGTGTGTGTGTGTGTGTGTGTGTGTGTGTATGGGCATGTGTTTGTTTCAGAGATAGTCTCACTCTGTCACCCAGGCCAGAGTGCAGTGCCACGATCATAGCTCAGTGCAGCCCCAAACGACTGGGTGAAGGCATCCTCCTGCCTCAGCCTCCCTTGTAGCTGAGACTAAAGGCACACACCCACATCTGGCTAGGTTTTTACAATTTTTTGTAGAGACCGGGTCTCACTATGTTGCCCACTCTGGTCCCAAGCTCCTGGCCTCAGGGGATCCTCCCACCTTGGCCTCCTAAAGTGCTGGGATTACAGGCATGAGGCACCATGCCGGGCTGTGTCTGTGCTTTAACTTGCGATCTGTTCTTTTGCCACACGTGTGTGTGGGTGGGTGTGAGTCGGCTGTCTGTTCCTTTGCTGAGGGTGTATTAACCTGTTGTCTATTCCTTGTTACGTGGGCTCATTTTAGACTTTTTCCCAGCTTGTGGCTACTCCCAAACCTGCCCTAATTCAATACAAAGTCACGTGAGTGGGTGAGGAGGCCCTTCCAGCCCTTGCCCCTGGGGCTCTGGGTGTGTTTGACAGGCTGAGACAGACTCCAGCATCATCCTTGTGCTCTTGGGAGCAGAGTGGTCCTGGGGCTTGGGAGAGGCCATCCTGGATACTGTTTGGGAGACAGGACTCAGGGCTCCCCTCCAAACTGAGGCTGTACTGACACCACTATGTAAGACCCCAAGTTCTGTCCCCTTCCCCACTTCCCTCTCCATGCCACCCCCAGCTCCAGCCACCATCAGCACCAGTGGAACCGCCGCGGGAGCCTCTCAGCGTCCCAGTGTCTGTCCACTATGGGTTCCTCCAGATCGTTCTCCACCCGCAGCCAGAGCAGCCCCTCTCCCTATAAATATATTATGAATCATTTTAGGCAGCAAACCTGTCTTCCAGTTTAGGAAATAAGACATTACAGGCCAGGCAAGTCGGCTCATGCCTGTAATCCCAGCATTTTGGGAGACCAGGGAGGGAAAATTGCTTGAGTCCAGGAGTTTAAGATCAACTCGGGCAACAAAGCAAGATGCCATCTCTACAAAAATTTAAAAAGTTAGCTGGGCATGGTGGCACATACCTGTGACCCCAGCCACTGGGGAGGCTGAGGTGAGAAGAATGCTTGAGCTCAGGAGGTCGAGGCTTCAGTGAGCCAAGATTGCCACTACACTCTAGCCGGGGCAACAGAGAAAGATCCTGTGTCTAAAAGAAAAAAAAAAGACATTACATATAGCAGTGGCTCCTAGGTGCTCTAACATGAATATGCATTTAAAACCTATAATCTGATCCTGCCTAAAATCGCTCCGTGGGTTCCCATGGCCTTTCAAGTGAAGCAGGATCCAGGACAGGCAGGACCCTGGGATGGAGACCTGAGAAGTCGCCCTTGTCCTGGGGTGTGGTCCTAACACTTGAGCTGAGCTTCCCAGGACTCAGGGATGTGGTGCCCCCCGGCCCTGCTGTTCCCCACCCCTCTCACCTCATCTCCCCCTTCACCCCACCCCACCCCCGCCCCCACTCCCCAACCTCTCTCGCCGGCGCATCCAGTGTGTGGGGGAGGAGCTCAGCGCTACAGCTGTGGACACCAAGGAGAAGGTGCTCAAAAGATATTTACAAACGGGCTGGGCGCGCTGGCTCACACCTGTAATCCTAGCACTTTGGGAGGCAGAGGCAGGAGGATCGCTTGAGCCCAAGAGTTCGAGACCAGCCTGGGAAACAGGGTGAGACCTTGTCTCTATATATACGTATACACACTCTTTTTTCTTAAAGATATTTACAAACGAACAAAAAGTTGGAAGCACTTTGCATACCAAAGCTCAGGCGTGGGCGAGCCCGGGGGAGACCAGACTCCGTCCGCGGGCCGGGGCCGCCTGGAACAGGGACCCCCGCTCTGCCAGACGCTCCGATAGCCAAGCGCAGTTCGTGGTCGCCGGGCCCGTGGCTCCCGGCCGGGGCTCCGCGCTTCCGCACCGGGCTGCGGGCTCCTCTCCGCCTCCTGCGCCCGGCCAGCTCCGGAGGACACTGATGGGTGCGTGAATGAGTGCAAGCACCAGGGAACGGGGGCGTGAAGGCCAGCACCCCCAGGCTGCAGCGTCCACCACCCCCAGGCTGCAGCG
>JAPYYA010001696.1:0-14871 GCA_028533165.1 Leontopithecus rosalia | reverse complement strand
AGGATGGTCTCGATATGTTGACCTCGTGATCCACCCGCCTCGGCCTCCCAAAGTGCTGGGATTACAGGCTTGAGCCACCGCGTCCGGCAAAAAAAAAAAAAAAAAAAAAAAAATTAAGTGTGTAGCAAAACAAAACAAACAAAAACAAAATGTGTAGCACTTCCACCTGCGTTCTCTCCTGCCACCATGTGAAGTTGTACTTGCTTCCTTTGCCCTTCCACAATGATGGTAAGTTTCCTGAGGCCTCCTTAGCCATGCCTCCTGTACAATCCCAGCCATGCCTCCTGAAGAACTGTGAGTCAATTAGACCTCTTTTCTTTATAAATTACCCAGTCCCAGGTAGTTCTTTATAGCAGTGTGAAAACAAACTAATATAGGAAGACACTGATAGATTCACTGGCAATATAGGCTAAATTGTAGGCCAGCCAGTGTGCCGGAGAGACATAAGGAAAGAGTTGTCTGGGAAAATCCTTACTGGGATTAGAACAAATCTCAAGGCTGGGCGTTGTGGCTCACGCCTGTAATCCAAGCACTTTGGAGGCCAAGGCGGGTGGATCACCTGAGGTCCAGAGTTCAAGACTAGCCTGACCAACATGGTGAACTCCGTCTTAAAAAATAAAATAAAATAAAATAAAATATTTTTTAAAAAAGAACAGGCCGGGCGTGGTGGCTCAAGCCTGTAATCCCAGCACTTTGGGAGGCCAACATGGGTGGATCACGAGGTCAAGAGATCGAGACCATCTGGTCAACATGGGGAAACCCGGTCTCTACTAAAAATACAAAAAATTAGCTGGGCATGGTGGCATGTGCCTGTAATCCCAGCTACTCAGGAGGCTGAGGCAGGAGAATTGCCTAAACCCAGGAGGCGGAGGTTATGGTGAGCTGAGATCGCGCCATTGCACTCCAGCCTGGGTAACAAGAGCGAAACTGTCTCAAAAATAAATAAAAAATAAAATAAAATAAAATAAAAAAGAACAAATCTCAAACACTAACCATAAGAACTATCCTTTCAAGGGATTTTATGTATTTATTTATTTTTAATTTTTTGTTGCAGAGAAGTTATTTATTTTTTATTTTTTAATTTCGTTTTCTTTTTTGTCTTACACATTGCTACAAAGATGTGTCCAAAGAAAAGTTATTTATTTATTTAGAGAAAGAGAGAGACAGAGAGACAGAGAAAACTTCCACACAAGGGAGAAAAAGTGTGTGGAAGGGAATCCAAACATGGAGTCCTATTCTATTTATTTTTCTTTGAGACAGAGTCTTGCTTTGTCACCCAGGCTGGAGTGCAATGGCATGATCTTGGCTCACTGCAACTTCTATCTCCCAGGTTCAAGTGATTCTCTTGCCTCAGCCTCCTAAGTAGCTGGGACCACAGGCATGCATCACCATGCCTGGATAATTTTTTTGTATTTTTAGTAAAGATGGGGTTTGCCGTAGTCTCAAACTCCTGGCCTCAAGTGATCCGCCTGCCTCGGCCTCCTAAAGTGCTGGTATTAGAGGTGTGAGCCATCTCACCCAGCCTATTTTATTGAAAAGAATCAATCCAGGTTGGGTGTGATGGCTCACGCCTATAATCTCAGCACTTTGGGAGACTGAGGCAGGTGGATCACAAGGTCAAGTTTGAGACCAGCCTGACCAACATGGATAAACTAAAAATACAAAAAATTGAGCTGGACGTAGTGGCGCATGCCTGTCATCCCA
Organism: Leontopithecus rosalia; assembly: GCA_028533165.1. Taxonomy (NCBI): domain Eukaryota; kingdom Metazoa; phylum Chordata; class Mammalia; order Primates; family Cebidae; genus Leontopithecus; species Leontopithecus rosalia. Next base: position 13,167 of record JAPYYA010001696.1, on the reverse strand, counting down.
GCTACTTGGGAGGCTGAGATAGGAGAATTGCTTGAACCCAGGAGGCAGAGGCTGTGGTGAGCCAAGATTATGCCATTGCGCTCCAGCCTGGGCAACAAGAGCCAAACCCTGTCTCAAAAAAAAAAAAAAAAAGAAAGAAACCGTGTCATTGAAACTAGTTGATGAGAGAACACTATTATTTATCAAAGATGGCTTGTTAATAAAAGTATACAAAAATGAAAGTAGTAGAAAAATAATCATTTCCGGGCAACTAATCATATTATTGATTCATGCAAAGATTATTTATGGGCATTAACCATTAGTAAGTGATTGATAGGGAAATGGACATTTGTTTGTCCAAAGCAACTCCACCCAGATGACTTCCTGGTGGCAAAGTGAAGAAAAGTGTAGTTTTACAGTAGAAGGATCAAGCTGTCACTTCATTAATAGAGTGATGCAGCTAAGTCTAACTCTCACTAATGGTGGGACAAACCAATGTTATGTATCTTCAAAAGAGATGGGGGGTAGGAGGGCATACACAACATCACTTATGATGTATTTTGTTGTTTTTGTTTTGTTAGAGACATGGTCTCCCTCTGTCGCCCAGGCTGGAGTGCAATGGTGCAATCTCCACCCACTGCAACCTGCACCTCCCAGGATCAAGCGATCCTCCCACCTCCAGCTACAGGCCCACACCATTGGGCCTAGCTCAATTTTATGGTTTTTGAAGAGAAAAGGTTCCCATATTGCCTAGGCTGGTCCCAAACTCCTGGACACAAGCAATTGGCCTGTCATGGCTTCTCAAAGCGCTGGTATTAGAGGCATGAACCACCACACCCAGCCTATTTTGGTTAAAAATGTTTAACTTGGGCTAGGTGTGGTGGTTGATGCCTATAATCCCAGCACTTTGGGAGGCCGAGGTGGATGGATTACCTGAGGTCAGGAGTTCAAGACCAGCCTGGCCAACATGATAAAACCCCATCTCTACTAAAAATTAAAAAATTAGCCAGGCATGGTGGTGGATGCCCGTAATGCCAGCTACTTAGGAGGCTGAGGCGGGAGAATTACTTGAACCCAGGAGGCAGAGGTTTCAGTTAGCCGAGATCATACCACTACACTCCAGCCTGGATGACAGACCAAGACTCCATATCAGAAAAAAAAAAAAAAAAGATGTTTAACTTCAATGAATCAAGCTGTTAGATCTAACTTCTACTTATGGGAACTGAGATAGAAGAACACATCAAATTACTACTCCAGGAAGCAAAAAGGAAAATTTATTTACAGTAAAATTGGCCCAGGTTCTTCAGCAAGCCAGTATCATTAAAAAAAGAAAAGAAAACTACTCTAAAATGGTTAAAATGGTACATTTTATATTAGGAGTGCTTTAGCACAATAAAAATAAAGCAAATCACACTGGTAGGTATATTGATAATGGGGGAAGTCGTATGTGTGGAGGGTCAGGGAGTATCTAGGAACTCTACACTTTCTGCTCAGTTTTGCTGTGAACCTAAAACTGCTCTAAAAAATAAAGGCTGTCAGGTGCAGTAGCTCACACCTGTAATCACAACACTTCGGGAGGCCAAGGTGGGCAGATCACTTGAGGTTGGGAGTTCGAGACCAGCCTAATCAACATGGAGAAACCCCATCTCTACTAAAAATACAAAATTAGCTGGGCGCAGTGGCATATGCCTGTAATCCCAGCTACTTGGGAGGCTGAGGAGAAGAATTGCTTGAACCCAGGAGGCAGAGGTTGTGGTGAGCCAAGATAGAGCCATCACATTTCAGCCTAGGCAACAAAAGCAAAACTCCATCTTGGAAAAAAAAAAAGTCTAGGCCAGGTTCGGTGGCTCACGCCTGTAATGCCAGCAGTTTGGGAGGCCAGGGTGGGTGGATCACTTGAGATCAGGAGTTTGAGACCAGCCTGGCCAACATGGTGAAACCCTGTCTCTACTAAAAATACAAAAATTAGCCGGGCATGGTGGTGCATGTCTGTAATCCCAGCTACTCAGGAGGCTGTGGCAGGCGAATCACTTGAACTCAGGAAGCGGAGGTTGCAGTGAGCCAACATTTCACCGCTGCTCTTCAGCCTGGGCAAAAAAATGAGACTCCATTTCAAAAAGAAAAAAAAAAGTCTAAAATAAACCCAGGCTGGAATGCAATGGCGCGATCTCGGCTCACGGCAACCTCCGCCTCCTAGGTTCAGGCAATTCTCCTGCCTCAGCCTTCCGAGTAGCTGGGACTACAGGCACGCGCCACCATGCCCAGCTAACTTTCTGTATTTTTAGTAGAGACAGGGTTTCACCATGTTGACCAGGATGGTCTCAATCTCTTGACCTCGTGATCCACCTGCCTCGGCCTCCCAAAGTGCTGGGATTACAGGTGTGAGCCACAGAGCCGGCCAAAAAAACCTTCTTTTACATTTAAAGAGGCTTAAGGAAGGCCAGGCGCGGTGGCTCACGCCTATAATCCCAGCACTTTGGGAGGCCGAGGCGTGTGGATCACGAGGTCAAGAGATGGAGACCATCCTGGTCAACAAGGTGAAACCCCATCCCTACTAAAAATACAAAAATTAGCTAGGCATGCTGACAGGAGCCTGTAGTCCCAGCTATTCGGGAGGCTGAGGCAGGAGAATTGCCTGAACCCAGGAGGCGGAGGTTGCAGTGAGCCGAGATCGTGCCATTGCCCTCCAGTCTGGGTAACAACAGTGAAACTCCATCTCAAAAAAAAAAAAAGATTTGAAGTGTGATATGTGATTAGATCCTAGTTTGAACAGAATGCATGTATTAGTAATTTTTGGTACAATTGGAGAAATGTGAGTAGGAATTATGAATTAAATCATTTTGACTATGTAATATAAGAGAGTTAAGAATGTCTACAATTACTTTAAAATACTTCAGTATAAAAAACTTGAAAGGGAAAAAAACCATTGACTAAAATCCGTAGACTAACATGACTTGAACTGACTAAAATTTAAGAAAAATGTTGACTTGTTCCTAAAGCAATTACTCCTTTTCTAAAATCATTACAATGTTAAATTTAATTTTTTAGAATTATTGGTTTAACAAAATTTAAGAATAAAAAATAAAGTAAATAAAATTATTGGTTTGAGCTGTGTGAGGTGGCACAGGTCAGTAGTTTCAGCTACTTGGGAGACTGAGGTGGGAGGACTGCTTGAGGCAAGGAGTTCGAGACTGCAGTGCTCCATGATAACACCTGTGAAAAGCCACCACACTCTATCGTGGGCAACATAGTAAACCTTGTATCTAAAATTAATTAATTAATTTAAAAAATAAAAGACAAGAAATAGGTGACTGCAGAGATCTAGATGGCAAAAATTATTGGATATTCTTTTCAGGGTGACACCTGGAATAAATCAGCTTCAACCATTTTCCATCTCTATTTCACTCCAAATTACAGGCAACAAGGGTCTGGCTAGCCTAACTTGGGTAATATGCCCACTTGGCTGGAGAAGTAGGGCATCTTGACTGACGGTTCTACCATTAGAGTGTGCAGAAGAGGAAGGGTAGTTCCCTAAAGAAAAAATCAAATGATGCTACCAGAAAAAGGAAAATTAGATTCTAGAATAGGCAAAAAAAAAAAAAAAAGATTTAACAATTTCACGTGTGTTTGGCATACACATACATCATTTCATTTACTCCTCACAATAATCCTATGTAGTAAGTATTAACATCTCTGACAAAGGCTCAGAGATGTTCTGTAACTTGACCAAGATCAGCAAGCAACTAGGCGGCATAGCCAGCATTTGAACTAAGATCAAAACCCTACTTTCAAAACCCATGCTTTTTCTGTTACACCATGTGTACTAGGAAAAACAAACTATACAAACTATTTTCTCCTCCTATACTCCTAACACAAAACACTTCTGTAACCCCTGGTGTGCGTTTTTTCCTCCCATACACTAGGCAGTTCTCCAGTGGACACCAACTGGGGGTCATATAATTCTGTTCAATTCTGACACTATCTACATGAAGTTAGAATTAGATCCCACACCTTAAGGGCTCAGTCTCATCAGACTGCCCTCCACCTCAGATGCCAGTTGCAAGTCTGGGCCTCCAGAACTTCTCATTCAGTGGCTATAAGTTGGGCATTCCCATGACCCCCTCCTCGGGTTTGGTTAATTTGCTAGGGAGGCTCACAGAACTCAGAGAAACATTTTATTACATTTATTGATTTATTATAAAGGCTATTACAAAGGATACAGATGGACAGACACCTGAAGAGATACATAGAGAAAGGTCTTGAAAGGTCCTGAGCACAGATGCTTCAGTCCCTGTGGAGCTGGTATGTACCATCCTCCCAGCACATGGATGTGTTTGCCAACCCCAAAACTCTCCAAACTGTACCTTTGAGATTTTTTTTTTTTGAGAAGGAGTCTTGCTCTGTCGCAGTCTGGAGTGCAGTGTTGAGATCTCAGCGCACTGCAACCTCCGCTCCCAGGTTCAAGTAATTCTTCTGCCTCAGCCTCCCTCCTACATAGGGAAAGGTCTTGAAAGGTCCTGAGCACAAATGCTTCTGTCCCTGTGGAGCTGGTATGTACCATCCTCCCAGCACATGGATGTGTGTGCCAACCCCAAAACTCTCCAAACTGTACCTTTGAGATTTTTTTTTTTTTGAGATGGAGTCTTGCTCTGTCACACAGTCTGGAGTGCAGAGTCGAGATCTCAGCGCACTGCAACCTCTGCTCCCAGGTTCAAGCGGTTCTCCTGCCTCAACCTCCCAAATAGCTGGGACTACAGGCACATGTCACCACCTGGCTAATTTTTTATATTTTTAGTAGAAACGGGGTTTCACTGTGGTAACCAGGATGGTTTCGATCTCCTGACCTTGTGATCCGCCCACCTCGATCTCCCAAAGGGCTGGGGTTAAGGGTGTGAGCCACTTCGTCCGGCCACATTTGGGATTTTTATGAAAGCTCCATCACGTAGGCATGGCTGATTTTTTTTTTCCTTTGAGACAAAGTCTCTTTCTGTCGCCAAGGCTGGAGCAGTGGTGCAATCTTGGCTCACTGCAATCTCTACCTTCCAGGTTCAAGAGATTCTTATGTCTCAAGCTCCCAAGTAGCTGGGACTACAGGTATGTGCTATCTTGCCCAGCTAGTTTTTGTTTTGTTTTGTTTGAGACAGAGTCTCATTCTGCCGCCCAGGTTGGAATGCAGTGGTGCAATCTCAGCTCGTTGCAACCTCTGCCACCTCAGTTCAAGTGATTCTCCTGCCTCAGCCTCCTCAGTAGCTGGGACTACAAGGTCACACCACCACACCTAGCTAATTTTTTTTTTTTTTTGGTATTTTTAGTAGAGACAGGATTTTGCCATGTTGGCCAGGCTGAGCTCAAGTGATCCGCTCACCTCGGCTTCCCAAAGTGTTCAGATTATAGGCCTGGGCCACTGCGCCTGGCCGTGACTGATTATTAATGTCATTTCCATCTCTCTCTTCTTTCCAGAAAATGGGAGGTGTGGGTGAAAGTTTCAAGCTTCAAATCATAACTTGGTTTTTCTGGTGGTTAGCCCCCATCTATGAGCCCACAGAGTTGCCTCAGAACAAAGTGCACTTCTATCACCTGAAATTCCAAGAGATTTAGGAGCTCTATGTCAGAAGCTCCAATTACTCAGAAAATTATACAGGTTTTAGAAGCTCTGTGTCAGGAACCATGGTCAAAGACCAATATGCATATTTCTTATTTTACATCATGTCATTCCTCAAGATGGACAATTAAATTTCTTCTATTCCTCAGTGTCCTAATCAGTAGAAAGAAGTAACAACTTGCTCTGGGTGTCCCGAGCAGCTTGGATATCATAGCTAACTAACAGGTTTGCAGAGCAGCCAGAGATCCCTTGAAAGTGACTTCTTATTTCCTTTATTTTTTCTGACATTGATTAGAAGGGGGGAAAAAGGAAAAAATGAAATGCATAATATTAACCACTTTCCAAATACTTACTTTGTTCCAAACATAGTATTTTGTATTTCTCTATGCATTCAATTATCTTAATAGTCCCATAAGGAACACAGCATTATTATCCCCAGTTTGCAGTGAAGGAAACACATTTAGAGAGTGGAAGTTACTACTCAGCATCACTGGCTTTCAACCCAAGTTGGTCTGACTCCAAAACTGGCTGCTCCAAATGGCACCCCACTACCCACTTTTCTGACCTTTTTGCCACTGAGGCCCGAGGATGATCATCTTGACTTCCCTTCTTCTTTTTTTTTTTTTTCCCTGAGACGAAGTTTCGCTCTTGTTACCCAGGCTGGAGTACAATGGCGCGATCTCGGGTCACCGCAACCTCCGCCTCCTGGGTTCAGGCAATTCTCCTGCCTCAGCCTCCTGAGTAGCTGGGATTACAGGCACTTGACACCATGCCCAGCTAAGTTTTTGTATTTTGAAACCCCAACATGGGGTTTCACCATGTTGACCAGGATGGTCTCTAGCTCTTGACCTCGTGATCCACCCGCCTCGGCCTCCCAAAGTGCTGGGATTACAGGCTTGAGCCAGGGCCCCCGGCTTGACTTCCCTTTTTGATGGGAGAAGGGGTAGTCTCAGTCTCTTCACCTACGTAATAAGGGAGTCAGATTCACTTCTCTCACAAGGCCCCTTTACTTCTGACTGCAGCTGGCAAGGCAAAGAATTCTCTGCTAATCCAAGAGAAAAGCAGGGCCTCAATGAATGAGTGAACTTTATGCCCCAACCAGCAGGAAGCTCTAAACTGAAGTACATGACTTACTTCAGCAAAGAAGGGGCACCCGGGATGTCTGCAGATGAGGAGGTGGGCTGCAGATCAGGCAGAGAAATTGCTGGGTATAATCAATAGTGATACCCAAGAAAAAGACATTGATAGGAAAAGCAGGCTACTTTTTGAGGCAACCTCCTTTTTCGTCTTTTGCCCTCATCTTTACATTTCTTCTCTTCATCTCTCAGATTCTTCAGAGAGTGAGGGGAGATGAAATTGAAGGGAAATTGCTGCTCAATGGCTAAAAATAAAAGGATGCAATGACTTAAATCAATTTTCTCCTCTTCCCAAACAGCCTATAATAAGTCTGTCTCATTTTAGACAGTAAATAAGAATCTGAAAAAATAATTTTTGCTTGTGGCTTTTCATTGTAGAATAATTTTCGTTGTTGTTGTTGTTGTTTCTGAGAGTCTCACTCTGTTGCCCAGGCTGTAATGCAGTGGCACTATCTTGGCCCACTGCAACCTCTGATGCCTGGGTTCAAGTGATTCTCTGGCCTCAGCCTCCCAAGTAGCTGAGATTACAGGCATGTGCCACCACACCTAGCTAATTTTTGTATTTTTTTAGTACAGATGGGGTTTCATCACGTTGGCCAGGCTTGTCTCAAACTCCTGGCCTCAAGTGATCTGCCCACCTCAACCTCCCAAAGTGCTGGGATTACAGGCATGAGCCACTGCACCTGGCCAAGAATAAATTTTAACTTAATAAACATGCCCTTTTTACTAGAATTCTGCTCTAATGTCATTAACCTGTATTTAAGCATAAGAAAAATACTCCCATCCTCACCCAGATGACTCAGCCTTGAACTCAAGTCAGGTCTGCTGACGGGAGATAAAACTGCAAAAATCTCCATGGTGAGCGTTGGGGGCATGTTACTACTCCTTCAGCCATGATAGGTTTACTCCCAGTTGCAGCTCTTGGAAACTAGTTGGTGGCCACTGGTGGCTGATGTCAAATGGTCCTCTGATGATTGTCAGTCCCCAGGATATCAGGGGCATAGCTGTGTGGGGAGGATTTCTGTCTAGAGCTCCATCTCCCAGTCCTACTCTCTAACAAAAGTGATCCCATAGCCAGATGGTAGGGAATGAAGAGTAGAAAATACTGGAGAAAAGGGGCCCTGGCAGAGCACCATGTGGTTCTCTGGGCAGAGCAGGGACTCCTGCGTCAAAAGCAGGGCACAGATGGTCTTCCAAGTAATTAGAGAAATTAAATCCCTGGCATATTTTAATCCCTGTGTGGCTAGACTGCTAAAAAAGGAAGAATGAAGGAAGGAAAAGGAAAAGTCAAAGGGAAAGGAAAGGAAAAGAAACCAAAGGAAAGGAAAGGAAGAATGCATGGAAGGTATGGAAGACCCTTTGAATCTCAAGGTCTGGCTTGTTTGAGCCAATGCTACAGTTTGTCATTTCTTCCCAGAAGTACTAGGATTCCCCAAACCCTCTTTTACAATTTCCTGAATCATGTTTCATCTTGTGGCTCTTTCTGGGGTCCGCATTTTCTCCCAGCTGGCTCATATATTAAGGAGAATTAGCTGAAGTAAGGTGTCTTGCCTGGGGCCAGAAATTCCTCACTTACGGACTCTCGTTGATTACTTCAGCTGAATTCCCATTAATAGTGAGAAAAAAAGAAAAACTCCATTATCAGCATATTCTATAATGTTAAGATTTGACTTGGGTTGGTATGTGCCTGTAATCACAGCTACTCAGGAGGCTGAGTCAGAAAGATTGCTTGAACCCAGGAGCTGAGTCCAGCCTGGGCAATATACCAAGACTCTGTCTTTAAAAAAAAAAAAAAAGACTTGACCTTGGAGCCCGGGATAATGACTACTGCTTGATTCTGATCCAACCCTTAACAAGTTATGAAAAATGAGGGGTCCTTTGGTGACTAGCACTAACTGTTACACTCATGGTAACAGGTGTGTAGGATCTGAGGTCAGAGACCTGGCCAAGGAGAGGGGGTGTTATAAAGGACCAGAGTTACAAATGGCCTTAGCAGAGCTACTTGTGCTTAGGATGAACTTACCAGGACAGAGGGTGAACTGTGTCCCTAATGGTGTAATGCAGGGGAAAGACCACTGGACTGGGTAATTATTTGGTTTTAGTCCTACCTCTGCCACAAATTTGCTGTGTAGCTTTGGCAAATTGCCTTATCTCTCTGAGCCTTAAATTCCTCCTCTGTAGAATGGGAATAATACGGTTTATTTCTCAGGGATTTTGAAGGACTCAAGCAGAATAATGCTATGATAGTGTTTTGAAAGGGATTATAAAGGGTTATAAAATAGAATAGAATGTGATTTTACCCATTTCCTCCTCTAATCATTCTTTTATATTTTAAATGTATGGATGAATTCTTATTCCTGGGAGAAGGAAATTGAACAGGATCATGATTTCAGAAGGTACCAAAGTAAATGTGGATGGAAATAGATTTGAGGAGATATAGATTACTGGTCCATGATAGCACAGGTTCACTGAGGGCATGCATTCCTTTATGCACACAGCAAATTAGGCAGAAGAAAGGGGTCCTTTTCTGTTTCCACATCTGCTTTTGAAGGCCTCTGGCCAACAGCTGAGTCATCAGTGGGTGCCAGGACAGGAGAGAAGCAGTTGCTGCTCCCCACACTGTGCAGGTTTTAGAATGCTGGTTTTAAAGATTTTGGGAAACATTTCCAGCTGCCACCCTGGAAGCACCATTCACAAGGTTAAAATGTAGCAATTAGCTGCTTTTTTTCAGACTAGCAAATATTTTAGAAATGGACAATATTTTTTTTTTTGGGAGAGAGGAGGAGGATGTTTATTCGAAGTGTCTTAAGGTTCAGCACTGACAGAGGCAATACCCAACTCACTCTCAGTTTTGTTTGGGTCCCCTGACAATTGAGTTTCCATGATCTGGTTGGCTCAGAGACACCATCATGTGTGGTATATTCACAAATGCAGACAAAGGAAACTCTAGAAAGCCAGGGTGAAAAAAATCTTTCCTTTCTCAGACACTTCTGTGAAGTCTATGTGGGCTAAGGGGAGAAGAACAGAAGTTTCTCTGGGCCTTGGCATCTTGGGATCCCTTTTCTCATTTTCTAAAAATGGTTTCTCACGACAGGCTAAGGAGGTGGAGGGGGAAGAGGCCTCCCTTCCCCTGCCCACCTCAGACAGTTTTAGGGAGACAAGAGGTTTCACCACTTGGCCACTGGTCTCAAATAACCGGAAGGCTCCTTTTCCTGAGGCCATGCAATGTTCTGGAACCACAGGCCCCCCCAGCCCCCCATGGGAACACAGACGGGCAGGCCTCGCTTGGGCTTCTCACCCACAGCCACGTTTTTGGCCCGACTCTCGGGCAAGCCCTCATCACCATCAGGGTCTCATGGGCAGTCTAGACTTGCCAGCCCAGTCCCTGAACTTGGAGAGGGAGGTGGGGCTTGAAAATGCCTTGTCCCCGGGGCACCCTGTCGTTAGAGCTGAGCCCTGTGCCTACAGCTGGGTTCAGTTTGCAGGCACCGCTGTGGCACTCTTTGCTGGCGGGAATGGAGAGGACTCACTGGACTTCTTTGCCTTTTTCTTTTTGGTTCCAAGCAACACCTGGTCCTTGGTGAGCTCACCTTACTTCTGCTTCTGGACCATGGCCGCGCTTGGGGCGGTGGTGGTGAATACCGCCACTTTCTTGGCTTTCTTTTTCGACTTCCTTTTCTTCTTTGCCTCCTTCTCCACCGTGCCAGCGCCGTGGATGGCTGACTCCTGCAGGATGTCCGACCTGACACAGCTGCCTCCCGGCACTGCCGCCACTCCCCGTGGCTATCTTCACTGGAGCTGGAGGGCGGGCGCTTTCGGCAGGGTTGGGGCGATTCTTCCTTCTCACAGCCTCCAGGGACAGACGTGAAGAAAAGTCGGAAACCATCATCCTCTGAAGCGACTTTCTGTACCTGAGCTTTTGTTGACTCCTTTGCTACTTCTGAGATGGTAATGAAGCTGTCCGGCAGGACTCCCAGCTTCTTGGCTACGTGGGCTCAGAGTTCGGGGGTGGTCTGAAGCTGGTTGCCATCTTGTTCATGCCCATCCACCTTAGGCCTGAGGCTCGGTTGGGAGGTTGACAACTGGTTATTTGCAGCATCGGCTCTTGGCTTCACTGCCCCGTACGGCCGTTGCTCCAAGTCCCAGGCCGGCATTGCTGCCTCGCGGCACCACGCCAGCTCCTCCGCATCGCTACTGCTGCTACTGCTTTCCAAATCGCTCATAGTGCCATTGGGCGCCGCCATCTTGAACTACTGCCAGAAATGGACAATACTTGGGCCAGGCACAGTGGCTCACACCTGTAATCCCAGAACTTTGGGAGGACAAGGTGGGAAGATCACTTCAGGTCAGGAGTTCAAGACTAGCCTGGACAACATGGTGAAACCCTGTCTTTACTAAAAATAAAATAAAATAAATAGCTGGGCATGGGGGTATGCACCTGTAATTCTAGCTACTCAGGTGGTTGAGGCACAAGAATTGCTTGAACCTGGGAGGTGGAGGTTGCAGTGAGCCAAGATCATGCCACTGCACTCCAGCCTGAATGACAGAGTGAGACTCTGTCTCAAAAAAAAGCAAAAAGCAAAAAACAAAAAACAGGCTATGAAAAGGAAGAGAGATTTCCCTGGATCATGAAAGTCCATTTTAGTATAATTTTTTTTTTCAGACGGAATTTTGCTCTCATTGCCCAAGCTAGAGTGCAATGGTGTGGTCTTAGCTCATTGGAACCTCCTCAGGTTCAAGTGATTCTCAAAATTTATTTGGTTGCAAATGACAGAATCTCTACTCAGACTGAGGGAGGTTCCCAGACAGTGTCATCAGAATTGTCTTCTATCTCTTGGGTCTGTGTTTCTCCTTGTTGACTTCATTCTTACATAGGCTCCCCATGGAATGGCAAGCTGATCCCAGCAGGTCCAGCCTTACGTTCTTCTAGTACAGCAGACCCAGCACTATGAGAGCTTTGTACCCAATAGTTCCAGCTTTGGAAAGAACTAGATTACATATCCAATCCTAGCGTAATGACCAGGTCATCCCCAGTCAAACCACATGGCCTGAAATTAAGAGTATAATCAGGATTCTGCTATCAAAAGAAGGGTGCAAACCACAGGAAAGCCAAAACAGTAGTTATCTATCCCACCCTGTAAGGGAATGTAAACAAGGTCGAAATTTTGATGGAAAAGAGGACATAACAGCATTTGTGATCCCCACATTGAAGACTTCCTCAAATATGCTTTTATGGAAAGACACAAAGCTTCCCAAGAACAACACAGCAACACAGCTCCTCTATTCCCTTCAAATATGATTGTACAAAGAAAGCAATACCCTTATGCCTACTATGTGTGAATAGATGTGTCTGTCCACTCTCTGGCCAGCTGTCAACTGCCTCACTGTGCCCTGGAGAGAGCTTTTGCGGGAGGAAATGGTTTTCATTCTTAGGGGCTGTTTCATGGGAGGCTGGATTGACGGGAAAAACAAGAAGATGTAAATCTATTTATATATCTGGTGCTAAATATCTGGAACCAGTGGAATATGGAGGAGCAAATCTGTGTGTGTGTGTGTGTCTGTGTGTGTATCTCTGTATGTAGACTACAGGAAAAGAAGGGTTAGAAGAAAGGGAAGGAAAAGCAAGAAAGAATAGTCCTGGTCAGGCTGGGTGCGGTGGTGGCTCATGCCTGTAATTCCAGCACTTTGGGAGGCCGAGGTGGGTGGATCACCTGAGGTCTGGAGTCCGAGACCAGCCTGGCCAACATGGAGAAACCCCATCTCTACTAAAAATACAAAATTAGCCGGGTGTGATGGCGCATGCCTATAATCCCAGCTACACAGGAGGCTAAGGCAGGAGAATCCCTTGAACCTGGGAGGCGGAGGTTGCAGTGAGGCAAGATTGTGCCGTTGCACTCCAGCCTGGGCAATAAGAGTGAAACTCTGTCTCAACAAAAAAAAAAGAGGAAAAAAAGAAGAAAAGCCTTGGTCTGGTGGTTCATGCCTCTTGTGACTGCAATCCTAGCATTTTGAGAAGTCCAGGCGGGAGGATCCCTTGAAGCCAGGAATTCCAGACCATCCTGAACAACATAGAGTGAGACTCCGTCACTACAAAATTTAAAAATTAGCTGGGTGTGAGCCAGGCACTGTGGCTTACACCTGTAATCTCAGTACTTTGGGGGGCTGAAGCAGGCAGAAAACAAGGTCAGGAGTTTAGGACCAGCTTGACTAACATGGTGAAACCACGTCTCTACTTAAAAATACAAAAATTAGGCCGGGCGCGGTGGCTCAAGCCTGTAATCCCAGCACTTTGGGAGGCCGAGGCGGGTGGATCACGAGGTCAACAGATCGAGACCATCCTGGTCAACATAGTGAAACCCCGTCTCTACTAAAGATAAAAAAAAATTAGCTGGGCCCGGTGGCGCGTGCCTGTAATCCCAGCTACTTGGGAGGCTGAGGCGGGAGAATTGC
>JAPYYA010001694.1:0-14874 GCA_028533165.1 Leontopithecus rosalia | reverse complement strand
TCCGTTGCAGAGGCCCTTCCTGGGAGTGGACGGGAGGCAGAGGCCCTGCTCCGTTGCAGAGGCCCTTCCTGGGAGTGGACGGGAGGCAGAGGCCCTGCTCCGTTGCAGAGGCCCTTCCTGGGAGTGGACGGGAGGCAAGGGCCTGCTCCGTTAGGCTGGGGGTGTTGGAAAGAAGTCAGGAGAGGAGAGGCAGGGAGAGGAGGCGAAGAAGATCCTGTCCACTTCCTGGGAGTGGACAGGAGGGGAAGGTCCGTTAGGCTGGGGGTGTTGGAAAGAGTCTCTTGCCTTGCAGCATGTCGGTGCCTCAGGCTATGGAGTGGCTCATCGAACACGCAGAAGACCCGACTATAGACACGCCTCTTCCAGGCCAAGCTCCCTCAGGGGCCGAGGGGTCCGCAGCAGCTGACGCAGCCACCTCCGAGGCCACCGCAGGAGCCAGCAGCACCGACGAGGAGGCCAGAGATGAGCTCACAGAAATCTTCAAGAAGATTCGAAGGAAAAGGGAGTTTCGGGCCGACGCTCGGGTATGTGTTACTAGACCTGTCGCCAGGCAGATTCGCTGTGTCTTCCCTTGAGGTCACACCATGTAAAAGAGACTGGGGCTGCGAGGCTGATCTTGGGCTGAGCTGGCTCTTGTTGCAGGAGAGAGAGAAGCTGGGGAAGGCATTTATAGGCAGGCCTGGGAAGAGGCAAGCCTGGGGTCTGTGGCCCGAGTTCCTGAGCATGCCTGTGCATTATCCTCACTTGAATCCAGGCGGCCCCAGCCCAGTGTCCTCTGCGTCGCCACATTTGTCACCTTTTGAAAACCTTGCCATTTTACAGTTCCTGTGGACCACAGGCTGCACCTATTCGGCAGCCTCTCTGTTGGGGGAGGCCCTGCCCAGAGACCAGAGGCTCATTTGCCGTGGGGTTGCCTGTGAGGGAGGGGCAGCTCAAGCTGGCCAGCTGCTTCCATGGTGCCGTCTGCAGAGGGCTGAAGGGTCCCTGTGCCTGTGGGTGTGGTCCTTCCTCGCTGGCATCTCGTGATTGATGTCACCGAGTCTCCCTGTTCTTCCTTCACTCTCCTGTTCTTTGATGCGAGTTTACTTCCTCCTTTGAGGTTCTGTCCCACGTGCTTAGGTAGATCTGCTCCCTAGGCGTTTCCATCTGCGTGCTCTCCTCTTCTCACCTGTGGCCTCGATTGTTTCCTTTGGGTGTGTGACATTGCACTGTGGCCCCACCTTCAGGGCTCGTGTTTTCCGTGGAGTTCCATGTGGCCAGGCTGTAGACATTTACCTGGGATGATTCCGAGTTTGCCTCTGCTGGTTTTTAGTGGGGCCCCTGCCCGCCACGCCCTGCAGTGTAACCCCTGGCTTCCCAGCTCAGGTCTTCTCTGCACAGGGTCCGTGGAGACAAATGGTTTTCTCTCTTTCTTTTAAAATGTAATTTAATTTAAGTTCCGGGACACACAGGATGTGCAGGTTTGTTACACAGGTAAGCATGTGCCATGGTGGTTTGCTGCACCTGTCAACCCATCACCTAGGTATCAAGACCAGGATGCATTAGCTATTCACCCTGATGCTCTCCTTCCCTGACCCCTGACAGGCCCCACTGTGTGCTGTTCCCCTCCCTGCATTCTCATTTTTTAGCTCCACCTGAATATGTGAGGTGTTTGGTTTTCTGTTCCTCTGTTAGTTTGCTGAGGATGGCTCTCGTTGCTTTTGATGGCTGCATAGTGTTCCATGGTGTCTGTGTCCCGTTTTCTTGATCCTGTCTGTCTGATTTCTTTCCTTATCCATGGGCATTTGGGTTGATTCCATGTCTTTGTTGTTGTGACTAGTGCTGCAGAGAACATACGTGTGCATGTATCTTTATAATAGAATGATTTCTATTTCTGTGGGTATATACCCAGTAATGCACTTGCAGGGTCAAATGGCATTTCTGTTTCTATGTCTCTGAGGAATCACCACATGCCACACTGTCTTCCATAGTAGTTGAACTAATTTGCATTCCCACCAACTGTGTAAAAGCATTCCTGTTTCTCCACAGCCTCACCAGCATCTGTTGCTTCCTGACTTTTTAATCACCATTCTGACTGGCATGAGATGGTATCTCATTGTGGTTTTGATTTGCATTTCTCTGATGATCAGTGATGTTGAATTTTGCTCTGTCGCCCAGGCTGGAGTGCAGTGGCGTGGGCTCACTGCAACCTCCACCTCCCAGGTTCAGTTGATTCTCCTGCCTCAGCCTCCCAAGTACCTGGGCCTACAGGCACACACCACCATGCCCAGCTAATTTTTGTGGTTTTAGTAGAGACATGGTTTCCCCATGTTGGCCAGGCTGCTCTCAAACTCCCGACCTCAAGTGACTGCCTGCCTCTGCCTCCCAAAGTGCAGGGATTATAGGCGTGAGCTACTGTGCGCAGCCAGATGTCTTCTTTTGAAAAGAGTCTGAAATGTCCTTTGCCCACTTTTTATTGGGGTTGGTTGTTTCTTGTAAATGTGTTTATTCCATGTAGAATCTGGATATTAGCCC
Source organism: Leontopithecus rosalia (assembly GCA_028533165.1). Taxonomy (NCBI): domain Eukaryota; kingdom Metazoa; phylum Chordata; class Mammalia; order Primates; family Cebidae; genus Leontopithecus; species Leontopithecus rosalia. The sequence goes on along the minus strand of JAPYYA010001694.1, from coordinate 12,360 downwards.
TTTGTCAGGTGGCTGGATTGCAGAAATGTTCTCCCATTCCGCAGGTTGTCTGCTAGTTTTTTCTGCTGTGCAGAAGCTCTTCAGTTCAGTTAGATCCTGTTGAGACAAATGCTTTTCTAGTCCATCTTCTCATGTTTTCAGCATCCTGGTTTTGAGTGAGGATCTCAGATCCCACTCTCTACCTCCCATGGGCCCCAGGTGCATGTTCTATGTGTGTGGACATCAGACCCTCCCCTCCCAGGGCAGCCCTGCTCACGCTCTCACGGGGCTAGCTTTCTGTCTGTTCCTTCTTGGTTTTTATCACTTGTGGATATCCCTTTCTTGTGAGTTTAGTTACACATTTAAAAGTTTCGTTTCATGTTTTTTTTCTTTTGAGATAGAGTTTCACTCTGTCAACCAGGCCGGAGTGCAGTGGCACAGTCATGGCTCACCGCAGCCGTGACTTCTTCCGCTCAAATGATCCTCGTAGCTACCTCAGTCTCCTGAGTAGCTCTCGCAGGTATGCACCACCATACCAGGCTAATTTGTTAATTTTAAAAATTGTGTACTGATAGGGATCTCCCCGTGTTGCCCAGGCTGGTCCTGAACTCCTAGCCTCAAGTGGTCCTCCTGCCTCGGGCTCCCAAAGTGCTGGAATTCCAGGCATGAGCCAGTGTGCCCTGCCTAAAAGCATTTTTGCTTTATTTTCATCTAGCATTTCTAGGTGTAGCAGAAAGTTTGTCTTGCTGTCCTTGACTCCCAGGGAGCCAAGTTCACATGTGATCTGGAAGCCTGTCCGGGCGGAGTATCTGCCCTCCAGCTGGTCCTTCATGCTCTGAGGTTGGACTTGGTGTGCTCCTGTGTTGTGGTTCTGCATGGGCTCTGAGAGGTTGTTACCCATATTCTTTCTAGGCATCTTAAGCCTTTTTGTTAAATATAGATGCTCATTCTTAACAATTTTAATGTGCTAATTTTCCCAAGATCCTCCCCGTTGCCGTTCCTTCTGGCCATCTCTCTGTGTCAGAACATTCCATAGAATGTCTTCTTTGATGACAGCCATTCAAGGTGGTCCGGGCTTGAGGGGCCAGCGCGTCAGCCCTTCTACCCTTCAGCTTCTTTCCAAGTTGTGAGATCAGGCAGTGGTCTAGTAGGGATTGAGATACTAGCTTAGTTACTGGGAAAGGGTTGGCGAGCTCTGACTTAAGGCCAGACAGCCTTCCCACTGCCCCTCCCCTCCCAGTGGTGGACAGGGTGCGTACCTGCTGTCCAGGGGCAGAGCTGGCAGGGCCGGAGAGTGCAGGGCCCCTCTCCCAAAGCTGCCCAAGTCTGTCCCCATGTGCTGGGAGGCAGGGTAGGGCTGCCAGGTGTTGCCTCTGGAGTACTGGGGATTGTTTCCTGGACTGAGGTAGAAACGAGGGCGAGGGCTTCCTGATTTTGAAGTTAGTAGATTCCAGGCTATTCTGTATGACTTTGATATCAAAATATTATATGGCGGGTTCTTCTTCCAGAGTTCATTCATTGTTGGAGCTCCTGGACTTAGGATGTGGCTCAGGAAGGCAAGTGCGATGGGCCATAAATAGAAGATGCAGACTTTTTTTTTTGGGGGGGATGGAGTCTTGCTTGTTGCCCAGGCTGCTGTGCAGTGATGCTGTCTCAGCTCACTGCATCCTCCAACTGCCGGGTTCCAGCAATTCTCCTGCCTCAGTCTTCCAAGTAGCTGGGATTACAGATGTGCACCACCACGCCCAGCTAATTTTTGTATTTTTAGTAGAGATAGGGTTTCCCCACTTTGGCCAGGCAGGTCTCGAATTCCTGACCTCAAGTGATCCTCTTGCCTCAGCCTTCCAAGGTTCTGGCATTGCACGCATGAGCCACCGTACCTGGCTGGGACTTTTGAACTGACCATGCACAAATTTATCTCCAGCCAGCATCCTTCCTGAGCTCTGCCCATAGCTGAAGTCTTGTTCTACCTGGTTCTCTTTGAAGCATCTGACAGTGCAGTTCAGACTGGCTGTGGACGCACACGGTTCTGGGGGGTGCTGGGAACTCTGTGGGGCCAGCACCCTGAGACCAGCTCCTGGTGGTCGGAAAACTGCCAAAGAGAGAGAGGACTCTGGGGGCTTCAAGAGAGTTGGGGTCTGACCTTTCAGGGATTAGGAGTGGCCCTTGAAATTTTGATGAAGCCTTCATTTTATTCTATTTTTTAAAAATGGACCCCTTTAAACGTTGTGTTACAAATCTCCAGGGTAAAGGGTGTATTATCTCGTTACATGATTTCTATCCAGAAAACGTATGTCCTTCCCCCAGAATGAGTTAGCATATGTTTAGTTGTAGCTTAAGTTCTGTTCAATAGTAAATGTTAAAAAATTAGTGTTAAGATTTTTGAAGATAAAAATCTGAATAAAACCTTTTTTCACAGATCACAATGACACGTTTGTTTGCATTGAAATTGCATTTTCTGACGTGGCCTTTGTTAATGCCACTTACTCTTGGCTAACAAGGCCCTCTGGGGTCAGCCTGCAGTGACTGCTGAGATAGTCTTATCCACATAGTCACCGGGACAAACCTGAAAGAGTCTGAGGTTGGCCTGACTGCCTCGCGTCCACATGAGTGATGCGTTTCTGCCCGCCACAACCTGCGGCTCCCTGAAGACAAGCCCGGGGGCTGCACTGACCCCCTGGCTCTGCTGACTACAGTCAGACCCGCACTTCCTGGGCTTTAGGATGCCTCAAACCAAGATGTGTTTCAGTAGAGCTGTGGGGGGAGAAATTGGACAGAGAACGTCTGCTGCTGTTTGGAGCTCCTCCGCTAGGGTGCCATGGAGCAGGGCGGCCTCCCTGCATGTGGGCGCTTGTTCATCGGCCTCCTGCCATGCAGCGAGCTCATGGCTGTGCTCTCCTCTAGGCTGTCATTTCCCTGATGGAAATGGGGTTCGACGAGAAGGAGGTGATAGACGCCCTCAGAGTGAACAACAACCAGCAGAACGCTGCGGTGAGTGTCGGGCAGCAGTGAGTGAGTGCTGGGCTGGGTGAGTGAGTGCTGGGCTGGGTGAGTGAGTGCTGGGCTGTGGTGAGTGAGTGCTGGGCTGGTTGAATGCTGGGCTCTGCTCAGTGAGTGTAGGGCTGTGTTGAGTGAGTGTTAGGCTGTGGTGAGTGAGTGCTGGGCTGTGGTGAGTGAGTGCTGGGCTGTGGTGAGTGAGTGCTGGGCTGTGGTGAGTGAGTGCTGGGCTGGGTGAGTGCTGGGCTATGGTGAGTGAGTGTCAGTCTCTGGTGAGTGAGTGCCAGGCTATGGTGAGTGAGTGTCGGGCTGTGGTGAGTGAGTGCTGGGCTGGGAGAGTGAGTGCTGGGCTGGATGAGTGAGTGTCAGGATGTGGTGAGTGCTGGGCTGTGGTGAGTGAGTGCTGGGCTGGGTGAATGCTGGGCTCTGGTGAGTGAGTGTTGGGCTGTGTTGAGTGACTGCTGTACTGAGTGAGTGAGTGCTGGGTTGTGGTGAGAGTTGGGCTGTGTTGAGTGAGTGCTGGGCTGGTTGAGTGATGGGTTGGGTGAGTAAGTGTGTCAGGCAGCAGTGAGTTAGTGCTGGGCTGGGTGAGTGCTGAACTGTGGTGAGTGACTGCTGGGCTGTGGTGAGTGAGTGCTGGGCTGTGGTGAGTGCTGGGCTGGGTGAATGAGTGTTGGGCTGTGGTGAGTGAGTGCTGGGCTGGTTGAATGCTGAGCTCTGCTGAGTGAGTGTCAGGCTGTGTTGAGTGAGTGCTGTACTGGATGAGTGAGTACTGGGCTGCAGTGAGTGAGTGCTGGGCTGTGGTGAGTGAGTGCTGGGCTGGGTGGTGGGCTGTGGTGAGTGAGTGCTGGGCTGGGTGAGTCCTGGACTGTGGTGACTGAGTGCTAGGCTATGGTGAATGAGTGCTGGGCTGTGGTGAGTGAGTGCTGGGCTGGGTGAGTGAGTGTCGGGCTGTGGTGAGTGAGTGCTGTGCCGGGTGAGTGAGTGTTGGGCTGTGGTGAGTGAGTCCTGGTCTGGGTGAGTGCTGGACTGGGTGAGTGAGTCCTGGGCTGGCTGAATGCTGGGCTGGGTGAGTGAGTGCTGAGCTGAGTGAGTGAGTGTCAGGCTGTGGTGAGTGAGTGCTCGGCTGGGTGAGTGCTGGCCGAATGAGTGAGTGCTGGGTCAGAGAGTGAATGCTGGGCTGGGTGAGTGAGTGTCACTGTGGTGAGTGAGTGCTGGATTGGGTGAGTGCTGGGCTGGGTGAGTGAGTGCTGGGCCGTGGTGAGTACTGGGCTGTGGTGAGTGAGTGCTGGGCTGTAGTGAGTGAATGCTGGGCTGGGTGAGTGCAGGGCTAGGTGAGTGAGTGCTGGGCTATGGTTAGTGAGTGCTGGGTGAGTGAGTGCTGGGCTGCAGTTAGTGAGTGCTGGGTGAGCGAGTGCTGGGCTGTGGTGAGCGAGTGTTGGGCTGTGGGGAGTTAGCACTGGGCTGGGTGAGTGCTGGGCTGGGTGAGTGCTGGGCTGTGATGAGTGAGTGCTGGGCTGGTTGAGTGAGTGTCAGGCTGTGGTGAGTGAGTGCTGTGCTGTGGAGAGTGCTGTTCTGGGTAAGTGAGTGCTGGTCTGGGTCCTGGGCTGTGGTGAGTGAGTACTGGGCCGCATGAATGAGTGTCACTGTGGTGAATGAGTGCTGGGCTGGGTGAGTGAGTGCTGGGCTGTGGTGAGTAAATGCTGGGCTGGGCGAGTGAGTCCTGGGCTGGGTGAGTGCTGGTCTGGGTGAATGAGTCCTGAGCTGGGTCAGTGCTGGGCTGAGTGAGTGAGTGCTGGGCTGGGTGAGTGAGTGTCGGGCTGTGGTGAGTGTGGGGCTGTGGTGAGTGGGTGCTGGGCTGGGTGAGTGAGTGCTGGGCTGTGGTCAGTGCTGGGCTGTGGTGGGTGAGTGCTTGGCTGGGTGAGTGCTGGGCTGTAGTGAGTAAGTGCTGGGCTGTGGTGAGTCAGGGCTGGGCTGTGGTGAGTGAATGTTGGATTGGGTGTGTGAATGCTGGGCTGGGTCATTGAGTCCTGAGCTGGGTGAGTGCTGGACTGTGGTGAATTGAGTGCTTGGCTGGGTGAGTGCAGGGCTGTGGTAAGTGAGTGCTGGACTGTGGTGAGTGAGTGCTGGGCTGGGTGAGTGATTCCTGGGCTGGCTGAGTGCTGGGCTGGGTGAGTGAGTGAGTGCTGGGCTGTGGTGAGTGAGTGGTAGGCTGGGTGAGTGAGTCCTGGGCTGGGTGAGTCTTGGTCTGTGGTGAGTAAGTGCTGGGCTGTGTGAGTGAGTGCTGGGCTGGGTGAGTGCTGGGCTGGGTGAGTGAGTGCTGGGCTGTGGTGAGTGAGTGCTGGGCTGTGGTGAGTGCTGAGCTATGTTGAGTGAGTACTGGGCTGGGTGAGTGCTGGGCTGTGGTGAATGAGTGCTGGGCTTGGTGAGTGTTGGGCTCTGGTGAGTGAATGCTGGGCTGGGTGAATGAATCCTGGGCTGGGTAAGTGTTGGGCTCCGTGAGTGAGTCCTGGGCTGGGTGAGTGCTGAGTGCTCAGCTGGGCGAGTAAGTCCTGGGCTGGGTGAGTGTTGGGCTGGGTGAGTGAGTGCTGGGCTGTGGTGAGTACTGAACTGTAGTAAATCAGTGCTGAGCTGTGGTGAGTGAATGCTGGGCTGGGTGAGTGAGTGTTGGGCTGTGGTAAGTGCTGGGCTGGGGTGAATGGGTGCTGGGCTGGGGTGAGTGAATGCTGGGCTGGGATGAGTTCTGGGCTGTGATGAGTGAGTGCTGGGCTGGGTGAATCAGTGCTGGGCTGTGGTGAGTGAATGCTGGGCTGGGTGAGTGAGTCTGGGGCTGGGTGAGTGCTGGACTGGATGAGTGAGTGCTGGGCTGGGTCAGTTAGTCCTGTGCTGGGTGAGTGCCAGGCTGGGTGAGTGAGTGCCGGGCTGTGGTGAGTGAGTCCTGGGCTGGGTGAGTGAGTGGTAGGCTGGGTGAGTGAGTCCTGGGCTGGGTGAATGTTGGGCTGTGGCAGGTGAATGTTGGGCTTTGGCGGGTGAATGTTGGGCTGTGGCGAGTGAGTGTTGGGTTGGGTGAGTGAGTGCTGGGCTGTGGTGAGTGAGTGCTGGGCTGTGGTGAGTGAGTGCTGGGCTGTGGCGAGTGCTGGGCTGTGGTGAGTGCTGTACTGTGGTGAGTGCTGGGCTGTGGTGAGTGAGTGCTGGGCTATGGTGAGTGAGTGCTGGGCTGTGGTGAGTGAGTGCTGGGCTGGGTGAGTCAGTGCTTGTCTAAGTGTCAGGCTGTGGTGAGTGTATGCTGGGCTCAGTGAGTGTGTGCTGGGCTGGGTAAGTGAGTATCAGGCTGTGGTGAGTGAGTACTGGGCTGTGGTGAGTGCTTGGCTGGGTGAGTGAGTGCTGGGCTGTGGTGAGCGAGTTCTGGGCTGTGGTGAGTGAGTGCTGGGCTGGATGAGTGAGTGGTGGGCTGGGTGGGTGCTGGGAGCGTCACTCCTGACTGCCTGTTCATGGTGGAGGCTATATGTTTGCTTGCTTTCACGTGCAGTGAAGTGTGTGGCTGTTTAAGTGAGATAATAGGGTAGCTGTCTCAAAGAATACAAAAATTTAAAAATACAAAATTCTAGTCTTTTATTTTTTTTTTTTTGAGATGGAGTCTTTCTCTTGTTGCCCAGGCTGGAGTGCAGTGACGTGATGTTGGCTCACCGCAACCTCTGCCTCTCGGGTTCAGGCAGTTCCCGTCTCAGCCTTCCAGGTAGCTGGGATTACAGACATGCACCACCATGCCCAGCTAATTTTTTTGTATTTTTAGTAGACACGGGGTTTTACCATGTTGGTCAGGCTGGTATTGAACTCCTGACCTCGTTCTTGATCTGCCTGCCTTCCAAAGTGCTGGGATTACAGGCGTGTGCCACTGTGCCCGGCCTAGGCTTTGTCTTTCTAAAACGGTGCCTTGTGTGTACATACTCTATGGATAGGTAATTTGTACATTTATCTTTTTTTTTAATTGTTTTTGGAGTCAGGGTCTCACTCTGTTCCCCAGGCTGGAGTGCAGCTGTGTGATCACGCTCACTGCAGCCTCGACCTCCTGGGCCCAAGCGATCCTCCCACCTCAGCCTCCTGAGTAGCTGGGACCACAGGCATGCATAACCACGCTCAGCTAATCGATTTTAGTTTTTTAGAGACAAGATCTCCCTTTGTTGCTTAGGCTGGTCTTGAACTCCTGGCTTTAATTGATCCTCCTGCTGTGGCTTCTGAAGTGCTGGGATTACGTGCATGAGCCACCACACCCAGCCCATTTATATTAAACTGACTCAGAATGATTCCCGCCCTGTGCCTGTGTGCCAGCTGGGCTGATGGAGCTCTGCCTGGCGAGGGCCCCATGGTGGCCGACCCCACCCCCCACTAACCAGCAGAGCTGGCAGCTCACAACTCCGAGATGGAGATGAGCAGCCTGTATCCTAATGTCTCCAGCACTACTGGAGACTGCCCGTAACAGGACCACAGGCAAGCTGGGTGCTTGGTACGTCTGTTAATTATCTTCCCAACACTCCTGGGTGGACCATGCTGGCCCAGGTAACCGGGGAAGCAGCAGCAGTCAGTGATCTCTCCAATGCCAGGGTCTGCAAAGAAAAGCAGACTGGCTCTTCCTTCTCTCTCTGGCCTGGTCTGACATGTACAGCAGTGAATCTGGGTGGATTTGTCTTCATGGTAGGGTCCCTTCCAGTGAGAGCAGCCTCGGGGCCTCAACAGGAACTCACAGCAGGGTGCCGGAGCAGCCGTAGTCCTTGCTGTTGGTGGTGTCTTGCAGAGGCACTGAAGGGCTAATGGTGGTATTGGTGCTCTTGGCTTTGCAGTGCGAGTGGCTGCTGGGGGACCGGAAGCCCTCCCTGGAGGAGCTGGACAAGGGCATCGACCCCGACAGTCCTCTCTTTCAGGCCATCCTGGATAACCCAGTGGTGCAGCTGGGCCTGACCAACCCAAAAACTTTGCTAGGTATGTACACCTTCACACTCACTTGTGGTAGGGGAGGCTGGCTGTTCCCTTGCAGGACACGCAGGTGCCGCAGAGGCAACATGGAGGATCCCACGCTGAGGGTCGCTGTGCCCTGTTGGCATGTCCTGCCATGCACCTTGGCATCCCACAGGTGTAGCTCTGCTGTGTTACTGTGGGGCCTGCAGGTCATGTTCTGATTGCATTGTGACTGTCTCCTGCGCGATAACTCTGATAGGACGGGCTTCAGAAAACTGGTGTCAGTGGCTTTCCGAGGGCCAGCAGGGTGGAGACTGCACCAGCAGCTTAGGAACTCACGTGAGGACAAGGAGTGGTTTGGAATTTTGGTCTTACTCTTTGTCAGGGACTTCACTGGTAATTGTTTATTTTTATTGTGAGGTACCTACATACAAAAGTATGTATGATGCTTTAACTTTAAGGAATAAAATTAATAGCCATGAATCTATCATTCAGCTCTGGGTCTGGGGTGCCCCTCCCACCCACACCTTATCCCTCCCTCCAGTGTGGCCATCGCTGCTGCCACAGCTTACCTCTGCTTCCCTGTAGAGTTTTCTCGTATTTGTGTCTCCTCAAACACTCTCATTTGTTGCTGCCTATGTAAGTAGAATCACGTTTCAAACAGGCCTCTGTGACTGACTGACTGCATTCTTTGTGGGAGTTGTGGAGTAGTTCGTTGATGGAAGGCACCGGGGATCTGATGGTCCTTGGGTTGTCTGCATGTGGTGCTGCTCTTAGTGTTCCTATTGCCAGGGAAGCCAAATACCTAGGGCTAGGATCGCAGGGTTCCTGCGGTCCCCAGGAGCCAAGGCCCTGGATGTTGGGAGGACCTTTGCTACCTGAGTAGGCTGGAGGTGTCTCTGGTGCTGTGACAGCCATGCCCTGATCTTGATTAAAGGCTGGCCTTCTTTCAGAAGCATATTGGCCACCTGTAGTACCTCAGCCATGAGAGGGCTTCTGCTCAGCATTTGGCCTGCTTTTCTCTTGGATTGTTTTCTTATTCATTCAGAAAGGTCCTCACCTCCTAGATCCTGACCCTTTCCCCATTACTTGTGCTGCAGATGCCGTTGTTTAGTTTCTGACTTATTTACTCATGCTGATGGGCAGAATTCTGTGTCTTAATGTCCTTAAATGTGTCTGTGTTTTCTTTTAGAATGTGAACCTTTAAAGAAAACCCTCCTATCCCAAAGTCAGAAATACATTTTTATTTTTTTTCTAAAAACGTTGAAGTTTCTCTCATTTAAGTCCATAATCTACCCAGAAGTATGTGTGTGGTGTGAGGTAGGGATCTTCTTTGTACCCAAATTCTAAAACCTGAGAATGGTCTTTTGTGAATTTATTTTTATTCTTTTTTTTTTTTTGTGACGGAGTTTCGCTCATTACCCAGGCTGGAGTGCAATGGCGCAATCTCGGCTCACCGCAACCTCCGCTTCCTGGGTTCAGGCAATTCTCCTGCCTCAGCCTCCTGAGTAGCTAGGATTACAGGCACGTGCCACCATGCCCAGCTAATTTTTTGTATTTTTAGTAGAGACAGGGTTTCACCATGTTGACCAGGATGGTCTCGATCTCTTGACCTCGTGATCCACCCGCCTCAGCCTCCCAAAGTGCTGGGATTACAGGCGTGAGCCACCGTGCCCGACCTTATTTTTATTCTTAGTGATTCCTTTCACACTGAAAGCATATTCCTCCTAGCTCTCCTGCTGTTTGTATACCTTAGGATATTAGTGTGTGCTGCCTTGGGGTCTGTCGAAAAACCTTTTTCCTTTTTCTAATAGAAACATGATCTTACTCCGTCACCCAGGCTAGAGTGCAGTGATGGCGCCACTGCCCATGCAAAATCTGCCCCCAGCACACACACTCACCTACCTCCATATCACAGACAAGACCCCCATTGTTTTAATTTATATTCCTTTTAGTTATTGGCAGTGTTGGATATTTTGTTAGCCATTGCATTTCTTCTTTTACGTATTGTCTATGCCTGTCATCTGTTTTTTATTCTTTCCTTTTTTTGGAGACAGGGTGTTGCCCTGTCACCCAGGCTGGAGTGCAGTGGTACAGTCACAGCTCACTGCAGCCCTGACATCCTGGGCTCAAGTTGTCATCCTCCTGGGTAGTTGTGACTATAGGCACACACCACCATGCCCAGCCAATTTTGTTGTTGTTGAGATGGGAATCTCGTGTTTTTTGCTCAGATTGGTCTTGAACTTCTGGCTTCAATCGAGCCTCCCACCTCTGCCTGCCAGAGTGCTGGGATTATAGACGTAAGCCATTGCGCCGGGCCCCTCTGTTTCTCAATTACAATATTAATCTTAGAGCTTTCTTAATAGCTTCTTGTATGTTAGGGACATCTACTTTTGTTGCCTTTTGTAAACTGTTTTTGCCCTCTAATTTTGTGTGGCATTCTCTGATATACAAAAGTTAAGATATACAGGATAAAGTCTTTCCTCAGGTTAGGCATTGTGGCTCATGCCTGTAATCTTAGCACTTTGGGAGGCTGAGGTGAGAGGATTGCTTGAGCTCAGGAGTTCAAGACCAGCCTCAGTAACATAGCAGGACCTTCTCTCTACTAAAAAAAAAAAAAAGAAAAAAACAGGTTGGGCACTGTGGCTCACACTTGTAATCCCAGCACTTTGGGAGACTGAGGCGGGCAGATCACAAGGTCAGGAGTTCGAGACCAACCTGGCCAATATAGTAAAATCCCATCTGTACTAAAAATATAAAAATTAGCTGGGTGTGGTGGTATGCACCTGTAGTCCCAGCTACCCAGGAGGCTGAGGCAGGAGAATTGCTTGAACCTGGGAGACAAAGGTTACAGTGATCCTAGATGGGCAACTACATTCTAGCCGGGGCGACAGAGCAAGACTCCATCTAAAAGAAAAGAAAAAGAAAAAAAAATCAACCAGGCGTGGTAGCACGCCTGCTACTCAGGAGACTGAGGCGGGAGGATCACTTGAGCCTGGGAGTTCAAGGCTGCAGTGAGCCATGATGACTCCATTGCACTCTAGCCTGGGCAACAAAGCAAGACTCTGTCTCAAAAAAAATTAAAAACAGAAAGTCCTTCCTCAGATAAATAATTATCTCTGTGGTTTTTTCATATTTAACTCCCTTTCTTCGTCTTTTTGTTCATCTCTTTGATCTTTCCAGAATTCATTTTGCTGTTTGTTGAGAGGAGATTAAGTTCCCCACCCTGTGTGGGGAACAGCTGCTTTGTACCTTATAGTTTGTTCTCGGAGATACCAGGTTGGCATTATCTTTCTTGGTCTCTTTCTGAGATTTGAAGTGGTTTTCAGGGACTTTTAATGGGGACACCAAGAGATTGTTTTAGGGCCTGGGGATTGTCCAGTCATGAACAGAGCCAAGTCAGGTTCACTGAGCTCTGCTCAGCCACTGGCCCCTGGGCGGTGAATGGCTGTGAATTCCTGTAGTGAGCACTTTGCCTGGAGCCTGTAAAGTGCTCCCATGGGTGTCAGGTCAGAGTGGAGCCATCGATCAGGCAAAGGGGCCAGCAGCCAGCAGACCATGTGCTCCTTCACAGTGTGGGGAGTGGAGAGCTGTTTGCTAAAAGGCAGCTGCTTAGGGAAGCAGTTCTATAAAGCTGTTCAGAAGACCCACGTTTTCATTTGGAGGAAATGCTGTGCTGCATTTTTAAAGTGCTGGTTTTTTAAAGAAGTCATTTTTCTAAGGCTGAGCATTATGGTTTTCCAATTTATTGTTAACTTTGCAACAGTGCCTTTGTATGTCCTTTCTGCATCTGCTGACCTTCTCGGGGTGGGATTGGAAGTTGAGTTGCTGAGGGAGATGATTTTTGAGCCCTGGCGGCTGCCTGCCAGAATTGAGTGCGTGATTGTGATCGGATCTCCTGATTTGATCGGCGCATCTGACTGAGCTGGGTGGGTTTCAGGCTGAGAGTGCACAGTTGGCAGGGAGCTCTGTGTGGCCTTTGCACTGGAGACACACCCTCTCCATTAGGAAGCTGCAGAAGAGGAAAGTCACGCTGGGGCCTGTGGGCTGAGTTGGGGGCGTGGGCACTCAGGCTGACTCTGTTTCTCCTGCAGCATTTGAAGACATGCTGGAGAACCCGCTGAACAGCACCCAGTGGATGAACGATCCAGAAACGGGTCCTGTCATGCTGCAGATCTCTAGAATCTTCCAGACACTAAATCGCACATAGGTGGCGCTGCTCCACTCGGCTGTCCGGCCACAGCAGTCCCCAGCACAGCCCAGGCAGAGCAGACATCACCTGGAAACTCACTTCAGCTCCTCGGTCCTGGACTGTTGGTGGCGCCGCGGCTGCTCCTGCACTGTGATCTGATTGCTTATAAACTCTGGTGACGGTAGTGTGTAAGGCCGTTATTTTTAGCATCTGACAGGTGTTTACAAAAAAGTGCTTGT
>JAPYYA010001693.1:0-14874 GCA_028533165.1 Leontopithecus rosalia | reverse complement strand
ATCAAGCACCCTCACACTTAGACAACAGACTCTATATAGAAAATACATCAGTCTGTGATAAATGCAGAAATACATGTGTAAAATTGTTCCAGGGGCAAGGAGAGAGTTGAAGGCTCTGAAGGAAAGAGTGGGGTAGTGCTTGGGGTGACTTTCCCATGAAAGGAAGGCACTGGACCCTAAGGATAAATAATATTTCCGCTTCTGGGAAGAAGGGAAGGAGCACTTTAGGCAGAGGGAGTTGTGTGGGAAAGGGCTGAGAGGGAGGAAGGAGCTGGCCCAATCATTGAGCAGCGAACAAGCCAGGTGAGTCAGGTCTGCTGGGCATGTAGACAGGAACTTTCAATTAATGGGGCCAGAGAGATGTCATTGAGGGGAAACAGACCTTGAGTGCCATGTTCAATGTCAGGGCTGTGCTCCACAGGCAGTGGGGTGGAGATACGCAGTGCTTAGGGCCACACACCCTCCCACAGCGACTGGCAAAAGTGACTGGGGTGTCTTGGGTGTCCTAAAGCCAGGCCTCGCAGGGAGAAAGACTTGAATTCGCGGTTTCTACAGGCACCCGTACCCTGAAAAAAGAGCAAGTTTCAAGAGTGGGAAGCCCCAGGGGGCTCAGCTGGAGTTAAGGAAGAGTTTGTTTTTGAAATAAACGATTCAGTGGGAAAGGGCAAGATCCAGCTGAGACAGGTGCAAAAGAAAGCATGAGAGTGGGAAGATACGCTCATCTGGGTTGTGGCATCAGAGGAAACTGGCTGAGCCACCGGCTGAGCCACAAACTCTCTCCTCCTATTACCTTAAAGACATGAGGCTGCAGTGGGAAACCCTTAAGCCTGGCAATTATTCAGACTCTTGTTCAAAGGGTTTTGCCATTTACTGTCTGTGTGACCTTGGACTCATGACTTAACCTCACTTTCCAAGATTAATGTGAAGATGAAACAATAGTATGGCTGGATGGGAGACAATGGATCATATCTGTAACCCCAGTAATTTGGGGGACCCAGGCAGACAGATTACTTGAGGTCAGGAGTTCAAGACCAGCCTGTCCAACCTGGTGAAACTGCATTGTTACTAAAATTACAAATATTAGCTGGGTGTGGTGGTGGACGCCTATAATTCCAGCTACTTGGGAGGCTGAGGCAGGAGAATTGCTTGAACCCAGGAGGTTGCAGTGAGCTAAGATTGTGTCACTGCACTCCAGCCTGGGTGACAGAGTGAAGCTCCATCTCAAAATAATAATAATAACCATAGTAATAGAGCTGAGGCCAGGTGTGGTGGCTCATACCTGTAATCCCAGTGTTTTGTAAAGCTGAGGTGGGAGGATTGCTTGAGCCCCGGAATTTGAGGTTGCAGTGAGCTATGATGGCAACACCATACTCCACCCTGAACCAAAGAGTCAGACTGTCTCTAAAAATGTAATAATGATAATGACTGACATTCACTGAGCATTTCTTATATTGGGCATCGATCTCAAAACTTTCCATGTACCCTCTAACTTTTAGTACAGCATCAAGACGTAAGCACTTCTACTAAGCCTTTTTACAATGAGGAAACTTATGCACAGGAAGGTTAAATAAGTTGCCCAAAGTTAAACAGCTACTAAGCAGCAGAGCTGGGATTTGAACCCAGATCATCTAGTTTCCAGGGCTTGTGCTCTGAACTTACATACTCTATATATGATGTGAACAATTTGAACATCACATAAAGGGCACATATAAAAAACATCAGGCGCAACGGCTCATGCCTGTAATCCCAGCACTTTGAGAGGACAAGGTGGGTGGATCACAAGGTCAGGAGATCAAGACCATTCTGGTCAACATGGTGAAACCGCGTCTCTACTAAAAATACAAAAATTAGCTGGATGTGGTTATGCATGCCTGTAATCCCAGCTACTCAGGAGGCTGTGGTGAGATAATTGCTTGAACCTCGGAGGTGGAGTTTGCACTGAGCCAGCATTGTGCCAATGCACCACTCAAGCCTGGCAACAGAGTGAGACTCCATCAAAAAAAAAGAGAAAGCAAGAAAGCAAGAATGCAAGAAAGCAGAAAAAAAGGAGAAAGAAAGAAAAGGAAAGAAGAAAAGGAAAGGAAACAAAAGGAAAGGAAAGAAAAAGAAAAGAAAAAAGGAAAGAAAATAGAAAAGGAAAGGAAAACAAAGAAAAAAGGAAAGAAAAAAGGAAAGGAAAAAGGAAAGAAAAAGAAAGAAAAGGAAAGGAAAGGAAAGGAAAAAGGAAAGGATAAAGGAAAGAAAGAAAAGGAAATGAAAGGAAAAAAAAAGGAAAGGAAAGTAAAAAAGAAAAATGTCGACTATTACCTTGTTACCTAAATCCTACCAAATATATCTGGCAGAGCAAAGAACTACTGGAAAATGAGTCCTCAGGGGCCTCCATGGGATGGAGAGAATATGTTTTCTCAGGTTTTTTAGACCCACAATGAGATAGAGCAGGGCAATGACATTACCTGAGGTCAGCTATGTTCCAGTCACACAGACACCTCACAACTGCTTTTTGAGGCAGATGTCTCCATTTTACAGATGAGAAAACTGTGACTCAGAGAGTTGAGGTGACTTGGCCAACATCACCCAGCCAGCAAGTGACGCAGCTATAAATAGACTGGTCTGTCTGATCTCAAACTCCATATTCTGAGCCACATGCTCTGCATGCCACTTTGATTGTATTAAAAATGGTGACAACCACGACATCCACAGGACAGGGGAAGTCCTCTGCACTTAGATGTCACATGTGACAGCCTGCTTCCACTTTCCAGAGTCAGTATAATAATGACCATCAGCTCACTCCTGGCTGTGCATACATGCATTGTATGCACAGTAGGAAGTAGAGGTTCAGAAGGAACAGACTAGGGGTGGGGATAAAATCAGCTTAGAGTTTTAAAGAAAAATCGAAAGAAAGCAAAGTACCTGCCAAGAACACATCCTAGATCAAAAACTAATGGATGGTGCCTTCTCTGGTCTTTTTGCCCCTTGTGTGATGAAGTGCTACTGTCTCCCAAAAAGCAAAGGGGCAGGAGGGTGTGGGATCGAAGTCACCTGGGCCATACAAACCCTGGCCTCTCTGACCTATATTTTCCTCATCTGAGAAAGAGAGATGATTACTCTCTAAGGGTTTTTGCAAACATTAAAGAAGATGGTACAGGGCTTGTCACACAGCAAGTACACAGTAAATATTATCTGTCATGATTATCAAAGCAAGGAATGATTGTAAAGGAAGGAAGGTAGGGAGCTTGGGAGTGTGGGAGAGAGACAGGAAGGAAGACAAGAGAAGGAAGAGGGGAAGGGGTGGAGGAGGAGGAAAGGAGAAGGAGGATGGGGGTAGGAGGCCTTGCCACCAGCCCAGTGACCCAAGCACAGCCAGATGTGCTGGTCGGGCCTGGGCTGCTCCCCATGTGGCCATTTAGACCACTCATGTATTCTTTCTGTGCCTGCTGCCAGATGTGGCCCTCGATGCCTGCAAGAATAGCTGTCCTTTGATGTGCCCAGCTCCAAAATGAGAACACAGGGATGTTGGGAAGGACACCGAAGCGTGGAGGGGTGGCCAAAAGGACAGCCACCACCATGCTTACCTGCCCTGGGCCTCAATTTCCCCATTTTTGAAATGATAGGCTAGAAAATGACTTGGCATTTTGTGCCAGATAATGCCAATCCCATGGTGTATTTGCAGCTCGTGGCCCTGGTCTCTGCATCTTCTCCTGGAGGTATGGGCATGACTTGGCCCTCCTGGGTCTTGGGAACTACCTTGTTAGTTTGCCCAATGGCATGGCTCCTCTGGTTTCCAGGGAAGGATCTCATCAAACAAAGTCATTCTCAAATTGGAATGTGAGCTCTCCTTTAGAAAGTTTCCCTCGGTACATTGGGCTCAGAGACAGGCTGTGACTTCCCTAAGCATGAACAGGGAGATTACTTTAGCTGTGATTAGACTTAGGGTGAGACCTCAGTACCACAGTAGGGAGCACTGAGAGTGGGCCCCCAATGGGACTTAGTTCCATGGGGAGCAGTAGAGTAGAGCAGATAAACGATATCTACTGCATCAGACAATGCTGGATTCAAATCCTCTCCATTACTGTGACCCTTACCAAGTCTTTAAAGCTCTCTGATGCTCAGTTTTCTCATCTGTAAAGTGGGGAGAATAATCTCATACAGAACTTGGGCTATAAAGTCAAACTGACTGGGTGGGTATGACTGGGTTGCTACCAGCTTTAGCAACTTACTAATCTCTTTACCCCAATTTTCTCATCTGGAAATCAGGGTGATAAGGGGACTTCCTTCATGGGGTGGTTGTGAGTTTGGATGAAATAATGCATACATGGGGTCTGACAATCCAGAAATGGCAGCCATTAATTATTATTGTTGCTGATGTTGTTAGTAGCATTTCTTGCTGCATAGAAAGTATTTTAACTGCTGGGATACTGATGATCTGGCTATGAACCCTGCATGTCAGTTCAGGGTTCCTGGCACTAAATGTGCTCCACCCCTGCCCACACTGAAAGTGCCTGAATAGGAGATGACACTGGGCAGCCCATCAGAGCTGCACAGATTTTTTACTAGAATGATGCCAGAAAAGCTCTTTCTTGCTGTCACTGCCGAGTCCCAGATGGGATTTGCTGGCCAGGGTTAAAGCTGACCTGCCTCCTGGCACCAAATGGGCCAGCCAGGCTAACTGGGGTGGAAGGCACTGGTCAACTTGTGCCATGAAATCAGATTCAGAGAGACAGAGGAGCAGGGCAGAGTGTGGAGATGAAGCTGGGACTCTGCTGAGTCACAAAGAGCCCATACACAGGTAGGTGCACAAGGAACCTTAGGTATCCCTGGGAGGGGGCACAAGGGAAGACCCCTATTCTCTTAAGATTTAAGCAGTCCCACTGGGCACTCAAATGTCAGGTATGGCCTGGAGTGGTGGCTCATACCTGTACTCCTAGCACTTTGGGAGGCCAAAGTGGGGTATTTATTGAGCCCAGGAGTCCAAGACCAGCCTGGGCAACATGGTGAAACCCAGTCTCTACAGAAAAAAAAATGTTAGCTGGGCATGGTGGTGTATGCCTGTAGTCCCAGTGACTTTGGAGGCTAAGATATGAAAGTCACCTGAGCCCAGGGAGATCAAGCCTGCTATGAGTCATGATCACACCACTGCACCCAAGCCTGGGTGACAGAGATCCCATCTTAAAAATAAAGCCAGTTGTAACTGTTATTCTTGAATCTGGACCTGCTCACAATCACTCACCCTGAGCATCATACTACCTCCAAATACTCAACTCGGTGGCTGAGTTTATGCCCCTCATCCCTTCACCTCATCACAACCAAAGCTGGCAGCAGCAACTGTCCATGGGTCTGAAACACACTGTGTAAAAGGCCTGTGCTGGGGACTTCTACTCAGCCTTTCCCAGGAGTTCTGAACAAGATGATGATTTTATTTTCCATCCTGATCAAAGACATATGGTTTCTTTTTAACCACTGCAGAACCAACAAATTTGTGGCTTTGTCTTAATTATTCCTGTGCCTGTCTTCACATTCTTTTGTCAATTCCATCACATTGACCACAGCTACCATTTACCCCCTTGGAAAATTGGGGATTGTATATTCCCTGTGGCCTCCTATCCAGTCTAAATTCATTCTGTCTCCTTATATTTTCCTGGAAGATTACAGTCAGAGGGGCTCTGGAGCACATCTAGTTCAGGTACTTGTCTGTCAAATAGAAAGAAGAGGCCAAAGATGGAAGGACTTTGGCTAATGCTACACTGTCCAGATTTTTGGCAGTATTCTGCTCTTCCTTGCCAATGTCTTGGCTCTGCTATGCAAAACACCCTTTGGGTCTAACCCCTCCGTTGACATTCCCTCTTGAAGAAATCAGCAATATTTAGTCTTCTCCAGATGTTGATGTCAGAGCAAAGGCCCCTAGAAATGTGGATGGGAGACAAGGGGGCCATCTTGTTGGAAAAGGATTGTGTGTCAGAGTGAATATTAATGAAGCTGTAATTGGCTCTCTCTCTCAGAGCCTGGGTGTCTTTGGGCCCCAGCATTGGGGCTAATTGTTGCAGGCAATTAATAACTTGGACTGTGCTCACTTTGGCACAGGATGCCTGCTCCCTTGTAAGAGGCAGGGAAGGCTGGGAAGGGCATGCTAGGCATGGCTGTTTGCAGAATTCTAGGGGAGGAAGAAGGGGAGAACTGTCATCTGTCTAGCCTCCTTTAGGTTCTGTCTGCAGTACCTCTGCCCTAAGCCTAGCCCTGTTGGCCTTCCTTAGGCCCTTCTTCAGAGCTTTCTGTTTTCTCTTTAATTATGAGATCCTCTAATGTTTCTTGCTCCCATATGCTTAACTCACCTCCTGAACAGAGCTTTAAGGAGGAAGGGGCTTGGAAGAAGAAGGATGGTGTTTCAGAGAAGTGCAGCATGAAAAGTTGGGATACCTGGAGTTCAATCCAAGCTCTTCCACTAACTTTCTATGTGACCTGGAGTCAGAAGTTCATTCACCATAAACTTGGGCAAGCTCTTTGAGCTCTTTTGCATCTATTATGTCACATGAAGCACAATCAATCTTGAAACTCATGGAAACAGGAATTGATCATCCTATTATCTCTCTACATTATACCTATAACTAACTATCACATCGTTACTTATAATAAATCTGTGTTCTACTTTAGCTGAAAAGATTATTGGCAGTAATCATTATGACTTCCACTTTACAGACGAGGAAACTAAGTCTCAGAGAAGTGAAGTGACTTGCCCAAGGTCGTACTGATAAAAGACACACATAAAAATCAAACCCAGGTTCCTAAACCTAGAGTTCTCTCCAGCATAACCAGCCTACCTGAATCTGCCCAGTGGCTTCTTGGAGAAGGTGAGATTGGGGCTGGGGGCCAAGAGCATCAAAGTCAATGCCTTAGCAGGTCGAAGAGGGTATTACCTATAAATCCATTCATTATATTCTCTGGTGCTGGGACATGTCTTAATATGTCTTAATACCATATTTAAAAAGGTAAACACTCCCAACCCTCCCCATATGCTCAGCCCTCAGCTGCTCACCCATCTGGTGGGAGGACTTGATTAGCATACAACCCCTTCATGGGGGCAGGGCCAGGGAAGTGAATAAACTGCTAATGTTTATTTAGTGCTTAACGTGTGCCATAAACAGTGCTGAAAGCAATTTTTGCACAGGGATGATCTCATAACTGTAACTGCTGCAATAAGGCAGGTATTCTTGCCATCCCCACTTTATAGATGAGAAAACTGGGGCTCAGCAAGGTGAAGTAACTTTCACAAGCTCAAGCAGTTGGTCAGGGGTGGAACAGAAAAATGACTTTACTGACAAGAGTAGAATCAGAGGTTCAGCTCAGAGGCTCTTCCTCAGACCTAGTTGGAGAGAAAATAGAAGTAGAAATAAAGGGATAGAAGAGGATAAAGCAGCCCTTTATAGCTCATATTCCTTGCAAAGAAGGCTTTTCAATTAGTTGTGAAGACAGACTATAAGGGAAGCAGCTTATCGGCACCACGAGCCATTTAAATCAGACTTAGGAAGAACTTCCACCAGAGAGCACTGGAATGAGAAGCCAGAGGGGACACAGAACCTCATTCTCTGCAGCCTTTTATCTGGGCAGATAATCCGTTCACCAGAGTCATCTTTGTTACTCACCTGGACATACAGGAGGCTTCAGGAAAGTACCCTGTGGCTGGGCAGGAATGTCTGAGGCCAGCTTCCAAAGGCCCCCATAGTAAACAGGCTTTCTGCAAGTGGGAGCCGGCAGGGAAAAGGGAGGGAACCTTGGGATGAACCCCAGGAGGAGGATTCTCATAACTTTTCTTGCCCACACCAGCTCCAATGCCACCACCGGTTCCCCTTTATGGCAGGCATATTTCAAAGGCCTGGTTCTATTTGCATTTTTAAAACCTCACTGATGGCCTGAGAAAATTTCACAGTTCCAGTGTTTCTGGTTACCACACTCTGCACCTTCTGTTCCCCCCCTCCACAGTCCTCAACCTCTGCGACCTCCCTTTGCAGAAGATCCTGCACCAAAGGCAGAGCAAGCCTAACCCTGCTGGAGATCCTCTAGAGGTCTCAAGAGGCCAGGGAGGGTTTGGAGGAGGGTATGGCCAAGGTGGCCACAACTATGGCAGGCTAGGGAACATGAAGCAGGACCCCTTTGACGGTGGTAAGAATTTCATCAGGGACCTATGAAACCCACTAAATCTATTTACCAGGGGAGTGGACACTGTATCCCCAGGCATGGGCTGGGGGTGGCACAGCACCATGGGGCACACCAATGGGATGGCCTGCGGATTTGTCAGATTGAGAGGAAAAGTGCTGGAGCCTTGCAGAACTTTGAGGAGGCTCCTAGAAGAGGCCTTAAAACAAACTGAAAAGATTTAAGGCATTCACCCAGCCAAGAAACCAATTTGCTCTCAGCTGGGCTTGGGAACACACTTTGTGTCTCTCTATTGCTCCTTTAAAAAGAAATTTTTTTCTTGTTCTCCTTCCTCCCACCCTCTTCCATGGCTCCTTATTCTCTGCCCTCCCTCTAGGATACATCAAATGGGCCTGGACATTTGCAGGTCAGTGCCAGGTCTGGTATTTGGCCTCTTGTCCTGGGACAGCAATTTGCACACTGTCTCCTGCCTGTGAGGGCTTTCCTGTCTCTTTCTTCCCCTCACAGCTCAGAGTGGCACCCTTCACTAGAGGAACTGCCCCCAACCCTGATGTCTTCAAGGCCAGATGGAGCCATTGGGAGTCTTCTGACAGACTTGGCCATCCTGGCAATGACTCTCTTGAGACCCTGACCACATGGGGGGTGAGTGCCAGGGCAGGGACACTGGCTCGGGCCATTTGCTTTTGCATAGATGAGCTCTCAGTGCACCAAGGTAAAAAACACCAATGTGTCCCATTGACAGCCAGTCTATGGGTACAGCTTCCAGGGACTGCACAGTAGAGAGACAGAGCAGAAGCAGCAGTGGAATAGCACAGGAGCTCCACTCAGCACCCTGGCATTTGAGGTGTGTCCCCCAGTTCTCCTATTTTACAAATAAGGGCTGGGGTGGGGAGGGGATGATGTGGGTTGAGCATCTGTGTGTATTGGCTGGTGGGGCTTGTCATGTTTTATTCATAACTCTCTCACATTCTTCTCTCTCTCATAAGCCAGAAACCTCCTGAAGGCAAGAATTATATCTCACCATCGTCCTATCTTCCCAGGTCCTTGGTCAGCACACACTCAGAGGACAAATGACAAGCTAACGACTCACGCAATGTGGCAATGGCCTTCCTCCTTTCTGGGTTCCATCACAGACACCCCTCCACCCTGCAGCTGGGGGATGGAAGCTGGCCCCATTTTGAGGAGACCCCTTAGCTCTCCCTGGGCTATACCAGTGTCAAGCTTGGACTATTGAAGACAACTTAGCTCTGTAAAAGGTCAAGGATATGAGAGGCCTCTGCAGATGGGGGAGTTACTTAAGAGTGGACAAGTGAGTTGCCCAGCATTACACAGAGTGTTGGTAGCAGAGCCTGAGTCTCAAATCCCAGGCCAGGGATCTTCCCAGGCAGCCAGGCTGGCTTCCTTGGGTGAGTGGGAAGTGTCCAAACCATGCCAGAGAAGGGCACTGAACCGATGGAGCTGGTAAACTCAACAGCTCCCTTACAAGAGGGGACGTGAAATTCTGCTTGCTGTCATTGCTCCGGTCCTCTCCCCTGCACCCCTCTGACATCAGCCACATGCCAGGCAGTGTGCTAAATGCTTCATGGACCTTAACTAATGTGATTCCCATGGCCGCTCAAGAGGGAGGTGCTCTCATTCCATTTCACAATGGAGGGGCCTGAGGTTAGAGAGGTCAAGTCACCCTCTCAAGATCACAGTGGTGGTGAGGAGGCAGGTGGAGACCAGAAGAGTCCCTGCTGGCTGGATTGCTCTGGAGGTGAGGAAGGGGAAGGTTTGAAACTGATTCCAAGGGGGCAGAGGAGCTGATGGGTAGCAGCAGGCTATTTATATTATACCTCCCAGCTGGTCATGCTTGCTGGCATGTGTACCAGCAGAGGCTGTGTGTCTGCCAAAACCTGGAAGGAAGAACCTTGTACAGCATCCTGGGGCCAGCCCCTGGAGGGCACTAGTGAAGTGTAAGGTCTGGGTATGTTTCTCCCTGAACTCAGGGGAGAGAAAATGCTGGAGAGGGCTTCATTGCCTGCAGAATTCCTGGCATACCCTTTATCCTGGCAATTTACTTCCTCCCATGCGTTCCTCCCTCTGAGGGATCCAAATAGGGAAACTGCCAGTTTTGAAAAGGCTGTTGGGTAGCAGGGGATGGCATTTCTGTATGCAATAAGCTTGACCATTGGGAACAAGTGGGCAGTAAGAACAATGGGAATGATTGGCTTGGATTTAGATTCCAGAACATACCATTTACAGGGGCCCTTCTTGGAACCACAGAGTGATGTCCTAGGAGATAGCGTCCAGGGACTTAAAGCTCCTCTGCCAGAAAAGGCCTTATTCATAATCTCCTATCCTACAAGCATCTGCCTGAGCAGTCCTACTGTGTACAGGTGTGGGCTTGTAGAAGTGTGAAGTTGGTGCAAAAGTAATTGTGATTTCTGCCATTGGAAGTAGTGGCAAAAACCGATTCCTATTGCACCAACCTAATGGAAAGGTCTCTGTCTCTGTCCCTGTAGAGCTTATCAGAGTCCCCATTCCCACCTGCCAGCACCTGTGACCAAAGGAGCACAGGTGATAGATGATGAATGGTGTCTCAGCCACATCCCCTACCACAGTAGAAGAGGGACCCAGGAGACCCCTGGGGCTGAGATGGTATGATCCAAGCAAGGGATCACTCCAGGGTCAGGAGGAAAGTTTCCTGTAGGTGTTGCCCCAGGACAACTGGACTATCCATGAGCTTGATGTCTTGGTAGGAGGAAAGTGTGTTGGAGAAGGCTCTTTCCACCCAGCCATCTTCTTGGAGCATCCAACACCTACAGTGGCACCTGGATGATGTGTCCTTTGTCAAACATTGTGAATAGAAGAGATGTGACTTCCAGCTGAAAGCTGCTCCTGTTAAGAAGGATGTGGTGATCTTCTTGTCTCTGGGGAAGGCAGCTTCAACGCAGGGCAGGGTGGGGAAGGTTGTGGCAAATTGGTGTTCCTAGGAGGTTTAAGAAAGTATACGTCCCCCACGCACTGCAACTGCATTGACCATTGCACTGGCCTGGGGGATCTTTCTGTTCTTTTTTTGAGAGCTCTGCAGGGCAATCACCCCAATGATAATGGTCATGATAATAAAAGTCAACATTTTTGAATGTTTAGTACCTGCCAGGCCCTGGGCTTAGAACTTTACAGATATAATCTCATTTCATTTTTATACTTGCCCAGCAAGGGGGATAGAACTGTTATTTCCATGTTAAGGATAAGAAGTGTGAAGTGCAGAGACTAAGCACTTACTGCTAAGCAGTGGAGATGGGACCCAGCTGCCACACAAACAAGGACTGAGCCCCACACTCTGGCCTTCACCTCCCCTTGATTTTGATCTTCGAGGATGAGCATGATTGAAGCCAGAATACCTTGTGAGTTCCTCGGTAATCTTGGTAATTGTACATAGGAACTTGGGCTGTGTCCTGATGGATAGGGTGATGTGAGCTGACCATTTGCTTCTCGACTGCCAATCCACTGGAAAGTTCAGTTTTTGAATGTCCAGATGTGGGCAGCATCTGGCAGACTGGCAGGACATTGCTGACTTTCATCCAGATGCTTCCTCATTTCCTTCCATGTAGACACAGCTGAGACTCTCATCTCTCTGGACATGATTGTGTGTGGGGAATCCCAGGTTAAAATGTATTTGTTGGTTTTAAGGCATCATCTTGTGACTTCACAAAAGCAGGTTGTTGGTTTTTGTTCCTCCCTGCAGTCCAGGCCTGGGAGACATTAGAGAGGAATTAGGCTTTGGAAAACTGTCAGAAGCTGGAAGAGAAAACCCCTCCTTCCCTTCTTTAGCCAGGGAAGCTGGAAAAGGCTGCCGGCAGCAGGCATTGCAGGACAGTAGCTGTTGTGGGTTCCCTTAGGTTTCTGACTTTCCAACCTGGTGCTCCAGAGTCTTTGAGCAGATGATCTCTGAGTAACAGAGCCAGGAGTCTGATGAACAGGGACACTCAGCCGATTGGCATTTTTGAGTGTTAATGAGCATGCAAATAGATCTGGAGTGAAAAGTTTCACGGAACCTTCAGGAGGAAAGGAGTTTAAGACATCACTAAGTTAAGATTATGTTTTCTTTTTAAGATAGGCTCTCTGTCATCCTGGCTGGAGTACAGTGGTGCAATCACAGCTCACTCCAGCTTCAAACGCCTGAGCTCAAGCAGTCCTCCCACCTCAGCATCCTGAGTAGTTGGGACTATAGTTGTGCATGACCACACATGGCTATGTTTTTTGCTTTTAGTAGAGACATGTCTTTCTATGTTGCCCAAGCTGATCTTGAACTTCTGAACTTAAGATCCGCCTGCCTTGGCCTCACAAAGTGCTGGGGTTGCAGGTGTGAGCCACTACACCTGGCCAGATTATGATGATTTAGCAGAAAGTTCTTATTATTTATAGAAAGCACCAACAAGTGAATGGAGAGTGAATGAATGAATGAATTGGTAAATGTAGGAATTGGGGAGGAGCCTGAGGAACTTTGACAGTCAGGGCTTTGATTTGGCAGGGCCTGATCCCAAATATGGACAAAAGGAAGAATCATTTTCTTGTCCTCAACCCCCAAAACTTGAAACAATGTCCCCCATTCCAGAAAAAGCTGAGGAGCTGCTCTGCTCAGCAGCTCAACAGCTCTGGATTGGAGAGTCCTGGATGTCCTCCCATCCTGAGGGAGGATTCTCCAGCATGGAGAATGGGCAGCTCAGCCCAGGTCTGGGGGAATGGGGTGGTGTGCTGCTACCCTATTCAGAAGTTTCTCTGATGCTCAGCGGGTGCACTTTGAGGTGTTTGCTTCCAGGAAGGAGGCTTCTGCCTTCTCTGCCACCACCTTGCCTGGGAGAGCACTTGAATAGAAATCAATTTTAGGCTCTCACCAACCTAAAAGACTAAGTAGCTTAAGTAGCTTATCTCTCACTCTGCAGAACTACTCTCAAAGCATTCCCAGCCTTCACCTCCTCTAGCTGGTTTCCCCAGGTCCTAGAGTAATGAGGGGCCCAGAACACCCTTGGCTCAGGTTGGGTAGAGAGACTGACTCACTGAATGTTGCCTTCTCACTGCCTGCCCCACCCTTATCCCATTCTGAAGAACCCTCTGGCCTGGGGTGTCTCTGGCTTCTGGCTGTGGCATGGATTGAAACCTGCTGAAAGCAGATGGAGGCTGCTGCCTCAGGACCCAGGGAATCTACAACTCTTTTGACCTCAACTGACTCCCCAGCCCTAAATTATCCCATTCTCTCTCCTGTGTCACACTGCAGTGTCTTGCCCTCTAGGAACTCCAAATGACAGAATTGGGAGGCATCCGAAAGCTCGAGTCTAGCCCTCCCATTTGACAGTAGGGTATACCGAGGCCCAAAAGAAGGAAAGACTTGCCCAAGTTCAAATAGGAGACAGAGCCTCATTATCATGGAAGAACTTGTGCATGGAAAGAGGCATTCCCATGTGACTTTGGTAATACTCCACCATTGAGCAGGGTTGAGGTATGAGGAAAAGGGTCTGGGATTTTTGAGTCCAGGTAGCTTCGCTGGGTCTTTTTTGGCCTCTGGGGCTGGGAGCAACAGTTTCTAGCTCCTGGGGCCATGAGCCTCCTAAAAATTTTATGAGAAAGTCAGCAGAGTTGGGGGAGGGCAGTGTTTGAGGGTCCTCTGCCCCAGCGGCTGAGCGACAGCCCTCAACTCCTGTCTCTGTAGGCAGCTGCATCATTGGGGAGGGCGTGCTGAGGCTGAGGCCAGTGTCAGACTCGCCCTACCCCAAAGCAAGTGCCTCTGTGCTGGCCCCAGGGACTGAGGGGTACTAAGCCCATCTCCTGGACAGACACCGGCTCCCCACTATTTATGCCTGAGCCATCACTCAACAGGAGAGCCAAGAAGCCTTCCCTGGAGCCACAAACCTGTGTGGGCAGCAAAGGTGAGATCTCACTTGGCACCTGTGATGGGGAACTGGAAGGTCAGTCCAGTTCCACCCTCCTCCCTTCTCTGGAATCCACAGTCCAGCCAGTGCTATAGGTAAAGCTCTGAACAGAAGGGTGGATGTGGGAAGGGGAGGAAGATGGCGCTGTAGAAGCAACTCAGTCAAGGCGCAGAGGGTAGGCAAACACCGCACTTTCAGATGCATCCTTATAGCCCACAGAGCAGAGAAAAAGCCTAGGTGTAAAAGGCACTCAGAACTCAAGCGCAGCGCTCTCCACTGGCATGGCCAGGCAGCCAGCGCCGCTGCAGCGGTCCGGCGCACAAAACACAAGGGTCTGGGCACCCTGTTAAACCGACAATTTGAGACTTGGGAGTGCAGATTGCTATGTTCATCTGACTGAACGGGTTTTGGATGGTGAACTAGATCAGGAGATTTCTGGGAGGTGAATGGTGAACCAGTGCAGCAGGTGGCTGCACGGGAAATCACACTGATCCTGCTGCCCTTTCGGCCAGCGACTGAGGCACCTGGGAGAGACTCAACCCTAAAACTTAAAAAGAAAAAAAAGCAAAAAGGCTCGGAGGCAGGGAGCCAAGTGATGAGGCTTGACGGGTCCCACCTCCACAGGGACAAGCAATAAGTCGATTCGGAGTACTGGGGGCTGAGAGTTCCACTGCCGGAAGAGCGGAACACACAACTGTGCAGCTCCATGGGGGAGGGACGTCTGCCATTGCCGAGAGCTTCTGCCCCTACTGAGGTACCCGCCCACTGCTGACACAGTCAGCCGTTGCCAAGGCGCCCGCAAAAACAGAGAGACTCC
>JAPYYA010001692.1:0-14874 GCA_028533165.1 Leontopithecus rosalia | reverse complement strand
CTGCTGGTGTGAGGTCTGCCCTTTTGCTGTGGGCTCCGTCCTGCTGTTTTGGGCTCCGCCCTACTGACATAGGCTCTGCCCTGCTGATGTGGGCTCTGCCCTGTCAGTGGAGTCTCTCTGTTATTGCGGGTTGCCTTGGCAATGACTGACTGCGTCACCAGTGTGCGGGTACCTCAGTAGGGGCTGAAGCTCTCGGCAATGGTGGACGCCCCTTCCCCACTGAGCTGCACAGTCATGTGTTCTGCTCTTCCTGCAGT
Source organism: Leontopithecus rosalia (assembly GCA_028533165.1). NCBI lineage: Eukaryota > Metazoa > Chordata > Mammalia > Primates > Cebidae > Leontopithecus > Leontopithecus rosalia. Next base: position 14,617 of record JAPYYA010001692.1, on the reverse strand, counting down.
GGAACTCTCAACCCCCTGCACTCTGAATCGCCTTATTGCTTGTCCCTGTGGGGGTGGGACCCATCAGGCCTGATCACTTGGCTCCCTGCCTTTGATCCTTTTTGCTTTTTTTTTCTTAAGTTGTAGGGTTGACTCTCTCCCCGGTGCCTCAGCCGCCGGCCAAAAGGGCCCCAGGATCTGTGTGATTTTCCATGCCCCCACTCGCTGCGCTGGTTCACAATTCACCTCCCAGAAATCTCCTGCTCTAGTTCACTGTCCAAAACCCGTTCAATCAGATGAACATAGCAATCTGCCCTCCCAAGTCTCAAATTGTCGGTTTATCAGGGCACCCAGACTCGTGTGTTTCGAGTGCCGTGCTGCTGCGGTGGTGCTGGCTGTCTGGCCACGCCAGTGGAGAGTGCTGCGCTTGAGTCCTGCATTCCTGTTACACCTGGGCTTTTCCCCTGCTCTGTGTTCTATAATGCGGTGTTTGCTCACCCTCTGCGTCTTGACTGAGAGCTTCAGTGGTGAGTTGCTTCTAGAGCGCCATCTTCCTCTCCTCCCCAAAGATTTAATTTTTAAAGTAAATATTTAAAAATATAACAGCACTAATATATTTTTTTTATCAGTATGTATATTCTTTCTAAAATATAATTGCTGTGTCCTCCCTTAATTTAACAGGGTTATATCGGAAGACAATTTTTTGTAAGAAATCAGAACGGGTTCCCTTACACAGTCCCTGTAACAAGCCTAAGAACTGTTCTGCCATGGTTCTTTGAAACTCTGATGCCTCTTGAAAATTAGCTGTCTTTTTGTTCACAGACTCACTTCCCCACCCCACTTGGAGCTTTATTCAGTTTCTTCTGGGCTATTGAGAAGACCCAGTGGGAGGGATCAACTAAGACTCCCGATTACGATTATAACTCATGACACAAAAAGTACCAGACAAACCAAGAATGGAAAACAAAACAAACGTAAAATCTACCTGGGACATCTTTGCACTTTTCTTTATTTCGACAGACAGAAGCATTTCTCACATTTGCTGTGGTAAGCAATCACAAAGTGCCAATTTTGTTCCTTTCAATAAAACTTCGGTCTTCTTACCATTGCTTACATAATTCAACATTCACAGTAGCTTAGTAATTTTATTGTTTTCACATAAAATATCATAATCTCAGTATAAATTTTTTAGGCCCAATCATTTTTTTGGCTTCTAAAGGCAGCCCTTTGTCAACATCTCCTGCCAAGAAAGAAACAAGTACCTGTGTCAGATAATCACTCTTATGTACATCTACATCCGGAGTGTAACCATGTGTGAGAGTTTAAAAAGTGGTTGAAATCTGTTGCTGAAGTACTGTCTCCACTGAAGAATATTTTCAGCAAAGGCCTCCCTTGCAAATATTGTTACATTTGTTTTGTGAGGAGAAAATATGGAACATGGAAGCATAACCCCTAACACAAGGTTTAGCGTCCAACATACCTGACAAGATTTTCCTTGTGTCCAGTTCATTTCCCAAGTTGCATATTCAATTCTTCAATCTTCAGCCTTGGGTTTTTTTTTTCAACACAGACTGCCTCTGTTTTCTCTCTTTAGGAACTCTTTCCTGCCATGCAATGGATAATCAAATAAAACTGAAGATAAAGAATATAAGGATATGAGGAAAAAATTTTAAGCAAGAATATTTCTCAAACTTAACCCTGTGTCAAAGTGCTTATCTTATTCCAATATCATGCTTTTTCTTCCTCAGGATCAAAACTCTGTTTGTCACCTCTGGTTTTGGAAAAAAAACATATATCCATGTAGATATCTAATATGTAATTAATGAAACAATACATGTTCTCTGTTAAACACTGTAGCTTAAGTAAGGTACTTGAAAACGTAGCTATTACTCATTAATACTGAATAGGACCCCTACATTTCATTCCCATTTCTGTCAGAGGAAATAAGAAAGTAAGAAACTCACTATACTTTATAGTATCTTACCTGTCAGTAACCATATAGCTGTTGGAATAAATCAATTATACATAATTATTTTAAAATTTTTTCTCAACATTTCATAATTGTACACAATGATGTTTTACTCAGAGCGTTTAAGTTTTCAGAAATTATCAACCATGACTTCTGTAGCTGAAATCCTGAACGTGAGATTACACTACACAAATTGCTTGCCCAAATGTATGCATGCTCTTTCATGTTTATTGGAGAAATAATTTTTAGGCAAGGAGAAGAGAAGGAAAAAGTCTCACATACCCCAATTAATGAAAAACCAATTAAAATGTCATAAAAAGCATTTTAAAGTAACTACTAAAATTCACATTCTACATTTCAGAATACATGTACCATTTCAAAGAACACATTCAAACATTGAGAGAACTCTAAGTACATGAACATTTGTAAGTATTATGTTAGAACCCTCCACCAATCAGAGCACAGCCACTGTGTATATTTTGTAATTCCCAGATGTAGACCACTGTTTCTTAGAGGCTGAAGCAGGCACTGTTGTCAAAAATTACTCGGAAAGCTGAGATCAAGGAACAGTGCCAAGCTGGAGTTTACACCAAATAACGCTGAAGTGAATTATGTTATAGTATAAATATATTAATGTTTTCTTACATTAGTGATATTTCAATTCTTTGTGATATGAAGCAAACTGTTATTTCACACCTAAGTCATACTATGTAATCTGTCCCTAGATATCAAAGATTCAACTGAATTAGCCATTCCAAAGGAGTAAGTTGATGAACTCTCTATCTGTTTAGGTTTATGTTGCCAATCAGTATAGTTTAGTGATAACACAAAAGTAATTAGGAAGAAAAATGAAGATTATATTTAGAAAAGGCTTTTGAATGTGGAGCCTATGTCGACACATCTTATTTCAAAAGAACAAAACTGAGACTTGCTCTCCGAAATGTAAATCATAACACAAATTCACTAGAATCCCCTGAGTGCCTCCAAGACATACGAAATCACAGGCTCACTCTGACAGACGACGTGCAACCTTTGTTTTAACAAGAATCCCAAGTATATGAAAAACACATAAGTTTGAGGACACCAGTGTATCTCCTCAAGGGGACCTCAGGACGGGAAGCCTGGGGTTCCCCAATCCCTAAAGTGCTGCAGGACCAGGGGCCCTGGGAGGACTTTGATTGTTGGTGTGTTGTGTCTGTGTCTTCCTTATTAAGGAGTGATGGGCATCAGAATGGTAAGATTAGTAAGCCTGGAGGTGGCAGCCAGAACCACGCTACACTGAGGCTTTAGATACCACCAGCAAAACAAAGAATGGCCTCGCAGCCCCCAAGAAAGGCCAAAGGCAAATCCGCACCAGAAGGTAGGCGGACTACAGAGAAACCGCACCGGAGCACACTCGTATAAGCATGTCGCACACACATGCACACGTACACACACACAAACACACACACAGAGTCATCAACGCACTAACAAAGATACAGGCACACAGGCACTCACACACACACACAGATAGCCTCACGGAGACATCCAACGCTCTCACGGAAACACACCCTGCCAGCCATCTTCTGAGGTATCGGGGCTCTGCTCTCTGTTGGGAAGCCCTTGGGGAGAGAGCAGCCCCGCGGCAGGCAGCCATGCCTGACCTGGAAATCCCAGCCAGGAGGGCTTTCAACGAGATGCACTCTTACACTGTCTGGGCAGGCCTGAAGCATCCTGTGGATTCCTGCAGATCACCCTGGGCATTTTTGAAGCCCCTTCCGACGTTTTATCACCCTGATTCGGCCTGTCAGATTCCAAAAATCTCAGGACGATGGCATGATCCTGAGGAGAGGGAGGGCCTTTGCCAAACGCTGAGACACTGCCACAGAGGGCCGCTGCATGCCTAAGCCGCTCAGACCGTTCCCCAGGTAACAGTGGCGGTCGTTGTGACGCCAACGCAGGCTCAGCGCTGGTGCTTGCCTCAGGCTGCCTGCGCATGCGCATTCCGGTACCCAGCTTGAGAGCTGCAACGTTGGCGCTGTCCAGCTGCTGCCGCACAGGTGGACGGGGCAGGCGGTCCAGGGGCGGCTCTGGGAATGGGGCTACCTGCCACAAGCAGTACTGGACCCCGACAGTCCTGAACTCAGTACCTCCTTGAGTCGGCTTTCCTCTTTGAGTCGGGTTGGGGAGGAGCGCACTTCAGACCGTGGGGTGAGCACTCGGGAATGCTCTTGCTATTGGCTTTCGGATCGGATGTTGTGGGCAACGATCGGTTCCGTGGGGCTGCAGATTCAGTTTGATGAGGTGTGACGGGGGTCGTTGGACCACCGAAATACACCTTAGACCCTCTGTGAGGGTGTCAGCAGAACGTTCCCTGGCTCCATGAGCTGACTGCTTCCCTGTGCCCTGGGCCACCCACCATGGGGCCCTGACTTGGTCTAGAAGCCCAGGGACTCCTGCTTCTCAGCACTGCTGTTCGGATAAGGCGGAAACAACCATAAAGAGGCGAGCCTACTGTGCAGCAGAGGTGGCCACACCAGGAATTGCTCTACCTTTGGGGCAGATCAAGTGGAGAGAATGTCTCAGAAGCTTCCTGGGGCACATCCCAGCTCGAAACAGATGTACAGGAATGCCACTGGAGACTCCCAAGACAGCCAAGCAAAATCAGAGCACATCTGTGGCCACAGGAGGGCTTGTGCCATACTCCGGTCCTCCTTCAGAGATTCCCGTAGGAAAAGCTAGGAGGAGTCCTCAAAGTGCAATCCGCCCCAACCCCTCACCGGGATCACTACCCAACACGTGGCCCGCACCCAGCTACCCTTAGTCTCGTCACTTCCATGAAATCCCTGGCAGCCAGCAGGTTCAGTGCTGAGTGGTTGTCCCAGCCAGGAACAGAGCAAGGAGAGAGTCCTCACCTCCGAGAGAACCACAGCTGATGAAGGGAAACAAAGCCTTGATGAGAAGATGAAGATCAAAGCCAGCCATGGCTGGTATTCTCTCCTCCTGTGAAAAGCATGCAGCCATCTTAGGGAATAAAGGGACCAAGGGTTTCCTTGGTGGTCTGAGCTACAGGGCACGGAGGGATCCAGGAGCGTCAGAGCTATCCAGTCACTCAGAACTGTGAGTGTTGAGAAAGAGGCAGTTTCTTTGACATCTGTCAGAACACGTCCTGGAGGTGAAGGCGCTGGACCCCCTTCACACCTCAGCGGAATGGAGCGCCACCTTCTCTGACATTATGATTCCTTCAAACATCCTCTGACATGAAAAAAAAATCTGAAGAGGAAGGAGTGCACAATTCACCACCTGTAGATTCAGCTCCGCATACCATGGAAACAGAAGTGGGCTTAAAAGGATCCTGAGGTCAGGATGGCTAGGATCTGTCCAGCCTTAAAAGCGCTGCCATCCTCAGGGCACTTGGCTGAGTTTGCTTTTTGGTGACTTATGCCCCACTTCTTTCTCACGGAATGACCCCCTCTGGATGGGCAGGTGATTAGGACGCCTGCAGGTGAGAACATGAACCTAATACACTGAGGCTTTAGAAATCACCAGCAAAACAAAGAATGCAGGGCCACAGCCCCCAAGCTAAGCCAAAGGACTTCCACACCAGAAGGTAGGCGGTCTACAGAGAAACGGTGCAGGAGTGCACTGGCCACACTGGTGTCAGCATGTTGCACCCAAACACCGATGCACACACTCCACACGTTCAGGATACATGCCTACACACACTTACACACATACAGGAAGACACACGGACACAAGCAACCCTCGAATGGAGACACACACTGCCAGGCAGTTCCTGAGGCTGCGGGGGTTCTACTCTCTGCCAGGAAGCCCCTCAGGGAGACCTTAGACCCGCTGCAGGCAGGCAGGAGGTATTTGGAAATCCCAGCAGGGAGGCCTTCAACGAGGGGTACCTTCACACTGTTTGGACAGGCCCGTAGCATCGTGGGGACACTTGGGGATCGCCGTGGGCATCCGTGATGCACCGCCAGAACTTTCGTCCGCCTGGTTAGCCCTGCTGGATTCCTAAAATCCAGGGTCCATGGAGTGGATCGCCCAAAGAGGGACGTCATTGCTTAACGCCCAGGCACTGCCACGCAGGGCCCCTCTTTACCAAGCTGCTTAGACCGTTCCCCAGGCAACGGTGGCTTTCAGCGTGATGCCAGCCCTGGCTCAGTGCTGGCACTTGCCTCCGGCTACTTGCCCAGGTGCATTCGCATACCCAGCTGGGGAGCTGCAATATCCACTCTGCAGTCGCTGCCGCACAGGTGCACAGTGGAGGTGGTGCCAGCGGTGGCCCTGAAAGGACGCTGCATGCCAGAAGCAGCGCAGGACACCGGCGTTGACCTCATTACCTCTTTGTTCCGCTTGGCTGGAGGAGGGCACGCTTCAGACCGTGAGGTGGGCACTCTTCCCATTGGAAGAGGGGCTGCTCTTCCCATTAGATTACAAATCAAATGGCGTGTGTAGGGTTTGGGTCCCTTGAGGCTGGAGATTCAGTTTGTTCTGGTGTGGTGCGGGGTTGATGGAACACAGAAACATACCTGAGAACCTACGGCAGGCTGTCAGGAGATCGATCACAGGCTCCAAGAGTTGACTGCCTCCCTTCGACCTGGGCCACCCACCAAGGGACCTTGTCTTGGTCTCTAAGGGCAGGTGCTCCTGCTTCTCAGCACAGTTTTGCGGAAAAGAACGGAACAATCACAAAAAGGAAAGCCTAGTGTGCAGCAGAGTTGGCAGCATCTGGAGGTCGCCTCTCATGGGGACAATTCATGTGGACAGCGTGTCTCAGAACTTTTCTGGGATGAATCCAAGCCTGAGACGGATGTCCAGGCATGCAGCTATGAATCCCCAAGAAAGCCAAGCAGAAGGAGCTCTTCCTTGTGACTGCAGCAAGGCCTGTGCTACAGTTCAAGCCTTCTTCAGAGGGAGAAGAAGGAGACGAGCCAGAGTAGCCAGGAGGATCCTGAAAATGCAAAGGAGGCCCAATCCCAACCTAGATCACTACCCGCCAACTGGCCTGCACCCAGACACCCTCCAGTCTCCTTAGATGGGTGAGCTCCCTGGCAACCAACAGGTTCACTGCTGATAAAACTTGTAGGACCTACAGAAAAAAGACCTCAAACAATCTCATATATTAAAAAATATAGGTCCCGATAAACACATACAGGTTTAGTTCTACAGCAAAAATCCTCAATCAATCTCACATTAAAAGGAAATCTGTACAGCACAGGAGATACTCATAAAGCTTCAAAGACATATAGTTTCAAAACAGTTATAAGAGGATGGCAAGCTCTCTAAGTTTTAACCAACCTCAAAGGGAGTTTCCGGAATTTAATTGTAATTCAGTATAGAAGACTGTGATTTTTTTCTTTATTTTGAATGTTCTAATTAATCCATTGTATTAGTTTTATTGTTGAGATTTCATTTTTCACTTACTGCCAAGTCATACTGGAGCCAAAATAATTCTTTTGTTTATTTTGAACGTGGAACTACTTACTAATTAATCCTGCATTTTAGGAAACTTCACCTTGATTATAGCTGCCAAGTCATTCAACATAAACTACCTCAAAAACAGTAGCCAATTACTGTAAAGTTTCTTAGATTTCTTGAAGGAATTTGTGTTTCTCTATGATAATTTTTACTTGATCTTTCTCATTGGTGCTATAAAAAGTCATAAAATTTAACATTACATGACATTCTTTGAGAAGCTACGACAGTGTATATGTTTAATAACCAAGAGAGATTACATCAGGAAGGAAATACCTAAAAACGTAAAAACACTAATATATTTGTTTTATCAATATATGTATTCTCTCTGAAATTATGTTAATGGTTAAGTACAAATATTTAGTTTTAAAGTAAATATTTAAAAATATAACAGCACTAATATCTTTCTTTTATCAATATGTTTATTCTTTCTAAAATATAACTGCTGTGTCCTCAGTTAATTTAACAGGGCTTTATCGGATGACAATTTGTTGTAAGAAATCAGAACGAGTTCCCTTTCACAGTTGCTGTAACAATCCTAAGAACCGTTTTACCAAGGTTCTTTGAAACTCTGATGCCTCGTGTAAATTAACGGCCTTGGTGTTCACAGACTCAATTACCCACCCCACTCGGAGCTTTACTCAATTTTTTCTGGACTGTTTAGAAGAGCCAGTGGGACGCACCAACTAAGACTACGGATTACAATTATACCTCACTAAAAAGAAAAGTACCAGACCACAAAGAATGGAAAACAAAACAAACATAAAATCTACCTGGGACATCTTTGCATCTTTCTTTATTTCGACAGACAGAAGCATTTCACACATTTGCTGTGGTAAGCAATCACAAAGTGCCAATTTTGTTCCTGTCAATAAAACTTCGGTCTTCTCACCATTGCTTACATAATTCAACATTCACAGTATGCTAACAGAGCTTAGTAATTTTATTGTTTTCACATAAAACATCACAATCTCAGTACAAATTTTTTAGGCCCAATCATTTTTATGGCTTCTAAAGGGATCCCTTTGTCAACATCTCATGCCAAGAAAGAAACAAATACCTCTGTCAGATTACCACTCTTATTTACATCTACATCCAGAGTGTAATCATGTGTGAGAGTTTAAGAAGTGGATGAAATCTGTTGCAGAAGTACTGTCTTCACTACAGAATATTTTCAGCAAGGGCCTTCCTTGCAAATTTTGTTACATTTGTTTTGTGAGGAGAAAATAAGGAACATGGAAACATAACCCCTAAGGCAAGGTTTAGTGTCCAACATACTTGACAAGATTTTCCTTGTGTCCAGTTCGCTTCCCAAGTTGCATATTCAATTCTTCAATATTCAGCCTTGGGTTTTTTTTTTCAACACAGACTGCCTCTGTCTTCTCTGTCTATGAAAGTTTTCCTGCCATGCAATGGATAATCAAATAAAACCGAGAAAAGTGAAGATAAGGATATGAGGAAACAATTTTAAGCAAGAACATTTCTCAAACTTAACACTGTGTCAAAGTGCTTATCTTATTCCAATCTCATGCTTTTCTTCCTCAGGATCAAAACTCTGTTTTTCTCCTCTGGTACTTTGGAAAAAAACATATATCCATATAGATATCTAATATGTAATTAATGAAACAATAAGTGTTCTCTGTTAAACAACGTAGCTTAAGTAAGGTACTTGGAAACTTAACTATTACTCATTAATACTGTATAGGACCCCTACATTTTATTCCCATTTCTGTCACAGGAAATAAGAAAGTAACAAACTCAGTATACTTTATAGTACTTTACTTGTAAGTAAACATATAGCTACTAGAATAAATCAATTATACATAATTATTTTAAAGATTTTTCTCAACATTTCATAATTGTCCATAATGATGATTTACTCAGAGCATTTAAGTTTTCAGAAATTATCAACCATGACTTGTATAGCTGAAATGAACATGGGATTACACTACACACATCGTTTGCCAACATGTATGCATGTTCTTTCATGTTTATTAGAGAAATAATTCTTAGGCAAGGAAAAGAGAAGGAAAAAGTCTCACATATCCCAATTAATGTAAAACCAATTAAAATGTCATATAAAATCATTTTTAAACTAACTGCTAAAATTCACATTCTACATTTCAGAATACATGTACCATTTCAAAGAACACATTCAAACGTTGAGAGAACTCTAACAACATGAGCATTTGCAAACAGTATGTTAGAACACTCCACCAATCAGAGCACAGCCTTGGTGTATATTTTGTAATTCCCAGATGCAGACCACTGTTCCTTAGAGACTGAAGCAGGCCCTGTTGTCAAAAATTACTCGGAAAGCCGAGATCAAGGATCCGTCCGAAGCTAGAGTTGACATCAAATAATGCTGAAGTGAATTACGTTATATTATAAATATACTAATGTTTTCTTACGTTAGTGATATTTCAATTCTTCGTGATACCAAGCAAACTGTTATTTAATACTTAAGTCATACTATGTAATCTGTCCCTAGATATCAAAGACTCACCTGAATTAGCCACTCCAAAGGAGTAAATTGATGAACTCTCTATCTGTTTAGGTTTATGCTGCCAATCAGTGTAGTTTAGTGATAACACAAAAGTAATTAAGAAGAAAAATGAAGATATATCTGGAAAAGAATTTTTTTAATGCGGAACCTATGTCAACACTTCTTATTTCAAAAGAACAAAACTGAGACTTGCTCTCTGAAATGTCAATCATGACCCAAATTCACTAGAATCCCCTGATTGCCTCCAAGACATAAGGAATCGCAGGCTTACTCTGACACATGACGTGCAACGTGTGTTTTAACAAGAGTCCAAAGTATATGAAAAACACATAAGTTTGAGGACACAAGTGTATCCCCTCATGGGAACCTCAGGACGGGAAGCCTGGGGTGCCCTGAGCCAGAGCAGTGCCGAAGGACCAGGAGCCCTAGGAAGACTTTTAATTTAGGTGTGTTGTGCCTGTCTTTTTTCTTAAGGAGTGATGGGCATCGGAATGGAAACATTAGGAAGCCTGCATGTTGCAGCCAGAACCCCACTACACTGAGGTTTAGAAACCACCAGCAAAACAAAGAATGGCCTCGCAGCCCCCAAGATTAGCCAAAGGCAAATGCAAACCAGAAAATAGGTGGACTACAGAGAAACCGCACTGGAGCACACTCGTGTAAGAATGTTGGACACACATGCTCTCGCGCACACACACACACAGTCATTAACACACTGAGAAAGATACACGCACACACGCAATCACACACACACACACACACAAACACACACAGAAAGCCTCAAGGAGACCTCCAACGCTCTCACGGAAACACACCCTGCCAGCCATCTCCTGAGGTAGCGGGGCTCTGCTCTCTGTTGGGAAGCCCTTGGGGGGAGAGCAGCCCCGAGGCAGCCAGGCCTGACCTGGAAATCCCAGCCAGGAGGGCTTTCAACGAGATGCACTCTTACACTGTCTGGGCAGGCCCGAAGCATCCCGTGGATTCCTGCGGATCACCCTGGGCATCTTTGAATCCCCTTCCAACGTTTTATCACCCTGATTCGGCCTGTCAGATTCCTAAAATCTCAGGACGATGGCATGATCCTGCGGAGAGGGAGGGCCTTTGCCAAACGCTGAGACACTGCCACAGAGGGCCGCTGCATGCCTAAGCCGCTCAGACCGTTCCCCAGGCAACGGTGGCGGTCGTTGTGACGCGAGCGCAGGCTCAGCGCTGGCGCTTGCCTCATGCTGCCTACGCATGCGCATTTCCGTACCCAGCTGGAGAGACGCAACGTTGGCGCTGTCCAGCTGCTGCCACACAGGTGGACGGGGCAGGCGGTCCAGGGGCGGCTCCGGGAAGGGGTCTACGTGTCACAAGCAGTACTGGACCCAGACAGCCCTGACCTCACTACCTCCTTAGTCAGCTTTCCTCTCTGGGTCGGGTTGCGGAGGAGCGCACTTCAGATTGTGGGGTGGGCACTTGGGAATGCTCTTGCCATTGGATTTCAGATCGGATGGTGTGGGTAGTGATCGGGTCCCATGGGGCAGCAGATTCAGTTTGATGAGGTGTGATGGGGGTCGTTGGACCACCGAAATGCACCTGAGACCCTTGGTGAGGGTGTCAGCAGAACGTTCCCTGGCTCCATGAGCTGACTGCTTCCCTGTGACCTGGGCCACCAACCATGGGGCTCTGACTTGGTCTAGAAGCCCAGGGACTCCTGCTTCTCAGCAGTACTGTCCGGATAAGGGGGAAACAACCACAAAGAGGCGAGCCTACTGTGCAGCACAGGTGGTAACACCTGGAATTGGTCTATCATTGGGTCAGATCAGGTGGAGAGAGTGTCTCAAAAGCTTTCTGGGGCACATCCCAGCTTGAAACAGATGTCCAGGAATGCCACTGTGGCATTCAGTGTGATGCTAGCCCTGGCTCAGCGCCGGCACTCGCCTCTGACTACTTGCCCAGGCGCATTCGCATACCCGGCTGTTGAGCTGCAATATCCGCTCTGTGCAGCCCCTGTGGCACAGGTGCTTGGTGGAAGTTGTGCCAGGGGTGGCCCCTTAATGGACGCTGCATGCTAGAAGCAGCGCAAGACATCGGTGTTGACCTCAGTACCTCTTTGTTCCGCTTGGCTGGAGGAGGGCGCGCTTCAGACCGTGAGATGGGCATTCTTCCCATTGGAAGAGGGGCTGCTCTTCCCATTAGATTACAGATCAAATGGCGCGTGTAGGGTTTGGGTCCCATGAGGCTGGAGATTCAGTTTGGTATGGTGTGGTGCGGGGTTGATGGACCACAGAAACATACCTTAGAGCTGACTGCCTCCCTTCGACCTGGCCCACCCACCAAGGGGCCTTTTCTTGGTCTCTAAGGCCAGGCAATCCTGCTTCTCAGTACGGTTTTGCAGAAAAGAAAGGAACAATCACAAAAAGAAAAGCCTAGTGTGCAGCAGAGGTGGCAGCACCTGGAGCTGGCCTCTCATGGGGGCAGATCAGGTGGTCAGGGTGTCTCAGAACTTTTCTGGGATGAATCCAAGCCTGAGATGGATGTCCAGGCATGCAGCTTGGAACCCCCAAGAAAGCCAAGCAGAAGGAGATCACACTTGTGACCACTGCAGGGCCTTTGCTATAGTTCAAGCCTTCTTCTGAGGATTACCTCCAGAGAAGCCAGGAAGATTCCCAAAAGTACCAGGAGCCCCAATCCTTTAGGGATCACTACCCGCCACCTGTCCTGCACCCAGTCACCCTCCAGTCTCCATAGATGAGTGACGTCCCTGGCAACCAACAGGTTCACTGCTGATAAAACCTGTAGGACCTACAGAAAAAAGACTTCAATGGATCTAATAATTAAAAAACATATTAGTCCCAATAAAGACATATAGGTGTAGTCCTACAGTAAAAATTCCTCGACCAATCTCAGATTTAAAAGAAAATCAGTGCAGCACAAAAGATACTCATAAAGTTTTAATGACATAGAGTTTCAAATCAATTATAAGAGGATCACAAGCTCTCTAAATTTGTAACTACTCTTTCATATTAATCATAATCGTCAACTCCATCCTCAATCTCAAAGCAATTTTCCCAAATTCAATTGTTGTTCATTATAGAAGATTGTTATTTCTTTTCTTTATTTTGAATGTTTTACTTACTCAATTTTATTAGTTTTATGGTTGTGATTTCATTTTTGACTTATTGCAAAGTAATACTAGAGTCAGATTAATTCTTGTGTATCTTCTGAACGTGGAACTACTTACTACTTTATCCAATCTTTTAGGAAACTTCACCTTCATGATAGCTGCCATGTCATTCAACATAAACTACCTCAAAAATATTAGCCAATTACTCTAAACCTTATTAGATTTGTTGAAGGACTTTGTCTTTCTCTACCATAATTTTTACTTGATCTTTCTCTTTGCTGCTATAAAAAACTATAAAATTTAAGAGTTCATGAAATTCTTTGGGAAACTAAGACAAAGTACATTTTTAATAACCAAGAGACATTACGCAATTTGGAAGTAAATAGCTAAAAACACTAATATATTTGTTTTATCAATATGTGCATTCTTCCTGAAATCATGTTAATTTTTAAGTAAATATTTAAAAATGTAACAGCACAGGAGGGGGAGAAAGATGGCACTCTAGAAGCAACTCACCACTGCAGCTCTCAGTCAAGATGCAGAGGGTAAGCAAACACCGCATTTTCAGACAAATCCTTATAGCCCACAGAGCGGGAGAAAAGCCCAGGTGTAAAAGGCACGCAAGACTCAAGTGCAGCGCTCTCCGCTGGCGCGGCCAGGCAGCCAGCACCACCGCAGCGATGGCACACGAAACACATGGGTCTGGGTGCCCCGTTAAACCCGCAATTTGAGATTTGGGAGGGCAGATTGCTATGTTCATCTGATTGAACAGGTTTTGGATGGTGAACTAGACCAGGAGATTTCTGGGAGGTGAATTGTGAACCAGCACAGCGGGTGGCTGCACGGGAAATCATGCAGATCCCAGGGCCCTTTCCGCCAGCTGCTGAGGCACCTGGGAGAGAGTCAACCCTACAAATTAAAAAGAAATAAAGCAAAAAGGCTCGGAGGAAGGGAGCCAAGTGATCAGGCTCGACAGATCCCACCCCAACAGGGACAAGCAATAAGGCGAATCGGAGTGCCAGGGGTTGAGAGTTCCACTGTGGGAAGGGCTGAACACATGACTGTGAATCTCCGTGGGAGAGGGGCGTCTGCCATTGCTGAGAGCTTCGGCCCCTACTGAGGTACCCACCCACTGCTGAGGCAATCAGCCATTACCAAGGCAACCCGCAATAACAGAGAGACTCCACCAACAGGGCAGAGCCCATATCAGAAGGGCGGAGCCTACGTCAGTAGGGCGGAGCCCAAGTCAGTAGGGCAGAGCCCAAAACAGCAGGACGGAGCCTACAGCAAAAAAGCGAACCTCACACCAGCAGGGCGGAGCCTCAGCAGCCAAATAGTGACTAGACTGCCTCCTAGCTGGGCAGGACAGTGCAACGGATACTCACAAAGAAAGCCCTAACTCCCTGAGACAGAGCATCTGAGGAAAAAAAACGGTTTCATGAGTTCTGCCACAACAGACTTAAATGTACTTGCCTAGCAACACTGAATGAACAACGGAGCTCACAGAACAGCACTTGAGCTCCTATAAAGTACAGATCATCTTCTCAAACAGCTCCCTGATCACCGTATACCCAAAGAATCACCT
>JAPYYA010001691.1:0-14875 GCA_028533165.1 Leontopithecus rosalia | reverse complement strand
AAAGAAAATGCTCAACGAGGCCGGGTGTGGTGGCTCATGCCTGTAATCCCAGCACTTTGGGAGGCCGAGGTGGGTGGATCACGAGGTCAAGAGATCGAGACCATCCTGGTCAACACGGTGAACCCCGTCTCTACTAAAAATACAAAAAATTAGCTGGGCATGGTGGTGCGTGCCTGTAATCCCAGCTACTCAGGAGGCTGAGGCAGGAGAATTGCCTGAACCCAGGAGGTGGACGTTGAGGTGAGCCGAGGTCACGCCATTGCACTCCAGCCTGGGTAACAAAAGCAAAACTCCGTCTCAAAAAAAAAAAAAATGCTCAACAAATGTGGATGTAAATAAGAAAAAGGTTATACAAGTAGATAACAACCCTCAGGTGACTGATACACAAGTGAAGTTTAGAGAAGGAAACAAGGAAGGAACTGAAATGGTTAAGCAGAGGTCAACTAATTCTGGATCTAGGGCTTGAATTGGGTCAAATTAAAATGCAGCAATGAAGGCATCCCCAGGTCTCAAAGTAACCTCTTCAATCACACAACTGCATCCTAGCCTTTTAAATAAAGTGAATAGGCTCACATAAAAAATTTTTTTTCTTCTACACTGATAACTCTTTGACACAAGAATGTGAACTCTAGAGGGTTAATGAATCAATTGCCAGCACTATGGTCAAGATGGTAAAATGAAATGCTTGGTCAGAGTTCACTGACCACTGGTCAAAGACAGACAAAGACCCCTGTCTCAAATAATAGCTTTAATCTGTGGAGAGAGGGGCTTGGTTTCTGTGCCAACAAAGGTTTTCCTGAAAGCTGTTTTGCCTATGTGTTTCAACCAAACCCACAAATCTCAGGTGGATTTGCTTTCTTTGGGTATTACAACAGCAAACTGAAAAGCAGCTGATTCAATCCCTAATTGCTCATCCAATTTGATCACTAAGACAACCAAAATAATGGTGCATGATCTGGTTATTATAACTGTGCTACCCCCAAACTGAATTAACCATGTGTTAATCTGATTGATAACTCAAAGGCCATGATGAATCAACTTAAAACAATTTAGTGCCAAGTACAGATATAGCTTTAATTTTTCAGCATATGCCCAGGTAAATGTTATTACAGATTACTAGTATCCTTTTTGATCACCAACTTCATGCAAATTCAGTTATTTTCAAGACTTGGAAGAAAACCAGTAAAAAGACAGTTCAGATAAACTTTAAAGCCATCAAATAAGCAAACAAAAAATTTTACAACATACAAGATAATTGAATTTCAGAAGGCAACTAATTACACATTTTATGTCTGACAAAATAGGAAAATGTATTTTAGACCACTCCGGTAAAAACTGTTTAACCACATTATTTCAAACATGAAGAAGTATGAGTAGTATACACTTGTATATATTCCACCCAGCTTTGTCACATAATAAATAGGACTTTGCAATATTTGTTCCACAATTTTTAAAAAGAATACAAAACATTATCGATTTGGTTAAAGTCCCTTGTATACCTCTCTCTGATGTGATCTTCCTTCCCTCTCCAGAAACAACCACTACTCTGAACTTGGTGTTTATAATAACAAGGACTATTTTATACTGTTACTAACAGCAATGTATTCACAAAATACTGTTTTGCATAGCTTCTATCTATATACAAATGGTATCATATTGTTTGTTCTGAAAAGTGCAACCTTTTTTGCCACTTATCCACAATGCATATAAATCAAGTTAATAATTTTAATTAGTTCATTTAACTATACATAGCACCCCACGATTAGCCACTTTCTTACTGACAGACATGTAAGTCATTTTCAACTTCCCTTTATTGCAAAAGGTACTTCAAGGGGCATTCTTACATGCATCTGCTTATGTGCATGGGCAAGAATTTTTCCATGCTATATGCCTAAACATGAAATTGGTGGGTCAAAGGCTACATATATTTTCAATTTTTCCCGATATTGCCAAAGTACTCTCTTAAACAATTCTACCAGTTTAGATTCCCATTGGTTTTCTTCGCCATCATTTGGAAATAACAGATGTTATAATTTTTGTCAATCTACTGGATGTAAAAATAGTATCTTTTTAAAAATTTCATTTCCCTAATTACAAGTGAACTATGCATAGTTTCATGTGTTTATAAGCTTTTTACGTTTTGTCTTCTATGCACTGTTATTTCTTTACTAGGATGTTTGCCTCTTTTTTATTGATTTGTGTGAGTTCTTCTAGCTTTTGATTACTAATCCTTTGTCACTTAGGTTCAACACGTCTCTTACTCCAGCTTGTCTTGTTGTTACATTGCTGATTTCTAATGTCTGAAATTCTAAGTTTAAAAATTTGTTTTAACTTAATAAAATTTATTAATTTTTTCTTCATGGCTTAGACTTTCTGTAAAATATTTTAAAATACTTTCCCATCCAGCAGTAGGCCTAGGCCTAAAAAATCAGGTACTTAATCCTGTACCTTTCTCTTTGGGTCCTCATAGATGTTTCTCTTGTTTTCAAGCTAGGTTTAGTTTTCTGTTTTAATATTTTACCTATTATCGCTACATATTGCAAACAGATTATACAAAAGCATAAATTCAATGTAACACCCTGAGAAGTAGTCATCCTTTTCTTTTCTTTTTTTCTTTTCTTTATTTTTATCCATCTGTCTGTCTGTCTGTCTATGACAGGGTCTTGCTCTGTTGCCCAGGCCGGAGTGCAGTGGTGACACCATAGCTCAGCTGTAGCCTAGAATCCCTGGAGTTAAGTGAGTCTCCCATCTATAGTCCCAGCTACTCAGGAAACTGAGATGAAAGAATCTCACCTTGACTAGCTAGTTTTTAAAACATTTTTTGCAGAGAGGAGGTGTCACTATGTTGTCTAGGCTGATCTTAAACTCCTGACCTCAAGGAATCCTTCTGCCTCAGCCTCCCAAAGTGTTGGAACTACAAGTGGGAGGAGCCACCATGCCTGGCATCTTCCCCCCCACCTTTTTTTTTAATAGAGAAGGAGTTTTAGATGAGGTTAAATTTCTAAGTGAACACTACCTCCTCTCCTTATGCATCAAATAAGCTCAAAGTATTTTTAATTATTTCAGGTGTCATGATCTAGTGCAGATCATGCCTACTCAACTCTCTTAACCACTTACACTAACATATACAAAATAGCTGTAAAAGATAATACACTTAATTTTTCTAACTAAAAATGCTGCTTTTGCATCAAAATTGAGCAGCTTCTTAAAGAAACAGATAAACATCTTTTGATGATGTTAAAGTTAAAATCTGAAAACAATCCCTAAAAATCTGTGTTTAATGAAGTCAAATGGTAATCCCACAAGGACTTTAAGAGAGTTCTTTAACTTCTTAGCAGACCTTTATTATAGCTCTTTATAGAGCTTTAAAAATAAACATAAAATACTCTAATAATGATACTGAATACAATCAGAAAATATAAATTATTTATTTAAATAAAAATATTTTTCATACTCTCTAACACTGATATCATTTAATAAAATATCAAGTTATATATTTGTATTATTCAAAAAGGAACTGCTAAAAGTGATGAATCTATTGTTAAATAAAGGCTACAATGACAGTCTATAGATTGAAACAAAATATTATTATCCAAAGATTTCAGTGCCAAAGCTTTCTCATTTGTGTCCTTGCCTAATGAATTAGTTTCCACAATGCCTATGACAAAACCCTTAAAAAGTAAATCTGAATTTTCAGGCTAATCAGGATATTTTCCACTTGCCTCCAGGGATATAAATACTCTCTTTAGATAATCCCAACTGTGTTTTTCATTTGATTGATTCATTGATTTTATAAACAGAGGTATTAGACTAGCAGGAATTCTCTTAATGGAGAATCAGGAATCCTTATTCCTAAAAGCAGGAGCGTGAAGCCCTGAGCAGACATGGGGCCTTGAGAGTATGTGAAGCATTTGTAAAAATGACCTCAGGGCAACTCCAAGCCCTAACGGATACTTTAGTGTTTGCAAAAGCAGCAGGAAGTTCCTAATCCCCTCTTCCTTAAAAGAAGAGATAAATGTCTTTGATTTGGGATCACAACATTCAAAGTCCCCTGGAATTATATATCCAAAAAACAACCCTGAGTATTGAGTAAGGAAAATAATATACCACTTTTAAGATCCAAAAAGGTTAACCTCTGAGCCAAAAAGGCAGTAAAAGAAGCTGAAAAAGGAATACAACTCCTTTTGACTTGACTTGGTCTATCAATAAACATAAACTCCAAGTGAGAGAAACCTAAGAGGGAAACTTTGTGA
The DNA here is from genome assembly GCA_028533165.1 of Leontopithecus rosalia. NCBI lineage: Eukaryota > Metazoa > Chordata > Mammalia > Primates > Cebidae > Leontopithecus > Leontopithecus rosalia. The sequence continues at coordinate 10,622 of JAPYYA010001691.1, read as the reverse complement.
TAAAACATTTACATAAACAATTCATCCTCTTCTGAATTGGCACCAGATGGAGAATGAGGCAAAGGTAGACTATTCAATAAGTGCAAAGCTATTAAAACGCCCAAGACTTGTTTACATTAGCTCATTTTTACAGATACCATCCAAAAGCTATAACATAGACACAGTATAGTATTCTCCTTGAAAAGAAAAATTATTTGCCACCATATTATAAACGAATTTGGATTAACAATCAACTGTCAGCCAGGTGTCCTGGCATGCGCCTGTAGTCCCAGCTACCGAGGAGGCCGACACAGGAGAATCGCTTGAACCTGAGGCAGAGGTTGCAGTGAGCCAAGATCGTGCCACTGCACTCCAGCCTGGGCAACAAGAATGAAACTGTCTCAAAACCAACCAACCAACCACCCACCAGTACCAACAAAAAACAATCAACTGGTTCTCCAAATAAAATTTTATATTAATCACAGTAAGTTCACTTTTTATTAAGCAAGACTGAGCTTTTTCCAGGATAAACAATCCATGGGCTGAAGAATGATGGGAGTTCCTCTGCCCACTACAGAACCACTTCTTTACCTCCCTAATACATGTGATAACCCTTGGTTAACCCTTACTTGTATGGGAGGGAAGAAGTCACTGGAAAGGTTCTGGAATATCAAGAGGATTTCAACAGGATGCTGCAACACATCCATAATATGAAAAACATCTTCTTTTTTTTTTTTTGAGACGGAGTTTTGCTTTTGTTACCCAGGCTGGAGTGCAATGGCGCGATCTTGGCTCACCTCAACCTCCGCCTCCTGGGTTCAGGCAATTCTCCTGCCTCAGCCTCCTGAGTAGCTGGGATTAAAGGCACGCGCCACCATGCCCAGCTCATTTTTTGTATTTGTAGTAGAGACAGTGTTTCACCATGTTGACCAGGATGGCCTCAATCTCTTGACCTCGTGATCCACCTGCCTCGGCCTCCCAAAGTGCTGGGATTACAGGCATGAGCCACCGCACCCGGCCGAAAAACATCTTAAAGTCAACTGCTGGGAGGATCCAACCTGCAAGAACACAGGATTTTCCTTTTTTCTTCCCCTAAATCATCACACCATTAGGAGGAAAAAATACCTTCTTTGCCTTTTCATAATCACCTTATTAAAACATACATTTTAAAGATATGAAGAATTTTTAAATTTTTAAATGCTGAGATCACCAGAGAGTGGAAAAAGCAAATTTACAGCAATATATACACAATAAAACTATGTATCACACATGTGCCTGTATGTACATATATATACATACACATATATATATATATCTTCACCAAGCTTGATAATGACTCAAATTCAAAATGCCATTACAAAATTAAAAGAGGTTTTCATTCTCAAATAGAATTCAGGTCTGGGAACATCATCAGGTACAAAGTGATATCGCAGCTATAGTAAACTTTGGCTTTACTCAAAATTAAAACATTTGAGCCACTGATACAAAGGCTTAGGTTACATGACACAGCTGAGTGACAGAAAGATCCAATTCCCTAACTCTTTACTGTTATGTCCTGATATCACAAGAGATCTCGCTTTTATTGGAGAATAGAATGTGTACATATTTAACACAGATGAAATATTCTAACTTATTTCAAACAGAATGACTTAACTAAAAATATAAATGCAATTTCACATTAAATAGTAGACACAGGGAAGCATGTTACAACGAACCATTTTCTACTAAAATTTTTCACAATCTGGGAAAACCAGTATTATCTGTAGAGGAATTCTACTCGTCAATGATTTTAAGAAACATTAGTAGAAAAAGGCTTTCTCTTGATAATTTATGAGATGTTTCTTTCAACCATGCCTCTTTGGTAATTCTACACAAGAGAGAAAAAGCAAAAGCCACAGTGAAGGTTTCTGGGATTTGCCATCTGAAAGCTTTTATTCTTCCAAAGAAAGAAAGTTATGACCTTTGACATTGTGCTATAGTGCTGAAGAAACTGCTCATAAATGTATGTCAGTAATGAAGCAGAAATCAATAATTACATTTAATCTAGTGAACTATTATGCAGTGGGACACAATACATTTGAAAAGCCAAATGTCCCTCTATTACTTAATGACATCTATGTTGCTTTTTCATTAAAAGTTTTGTTTTCCTTGCTTTATGTATTTTTAATCATCATAATTTCACTATCACATATAAAAAATGTCCAGGATTTTAAAGTTAACTTTAAACCTTTCTTAAATAAAAACACTCTGTAAAAATTATCCAAATTTTCAATACAATATATTCACTTGAGCTTCTCCAGTATTATGGATGTCATGTTTATAATGATAGGACTCTTAAGGTTCAAATTACTTTTTGAAAAGAATTTCACATACACTTATAACTGGTTTTATAAATATGCATACTCTTAAACCACTGTCTTACTTGGATTAATTATTAAAATTGAGAAAAGCCATAGTACCAAAAACTGGAGTTGGGAAATTGACTGTTTTCATTGTCCTAACTGATTTTACTAAAATATTTCAAATATTTACAAGTAAATGAGAAATTGTTGCATATGGTATATCATGTCAACATATCAGCAAAGTTGGTAATAGAAGGCAAAACAAAGAACAGAGTGAGTTTGTCTTATATAAAGCTTTCCTTCTCAAGTTGAAAATATGAAAGGTTAAAATTCTAGAAGTCTATATTTTGAGGAAATACCAATTTAATAAAAGACATGGAAAACTTTAATGAGAAAACAATGAACGTCTATTAATGACTTCATATACTCAACGAATGTTAAATGTGCACCAATGCAGAAATGTATATGTGTAGCAATCACTGCAGATAAAATACAATGACAATTTAACTAATTACACTAAGTTAAAAGTTTTCTGATAATAACCAGGACATTGTTCAAAGTTTCAGGAAAATGTAAAAAGGTATTATTTTACTAAATCATATCAGTAGTATTATTTCTAACTTAAAAAAAATTTTTTTTCAGACGGAGTTTTGCTGTTGTTACCCAGACTGGAGTGCAATGGCACAATCTCGGCTTACCGCAACCTCCGCCTTCTGAGTTCAAGCAATTCTCCTGTCTCAGACTCCCGAGTAGCTGGGACTACAGGCGCGCACCACCATGCCCAGCTAATTTTTGTATTTTTAGTAGAGACGGGGTTTCACCTTGTTGACCAGGATGGTCTCGATCTCTTGACCTCGTGATCCACCCACCTCAGCCTCCCAGAGTGCTGGGATTATAGGCGTGAGCCACCGTACCCGGCCTCTAACTTAAAAATTAAACATATTTGGGCAATATTAAAACAATGAGAAATTGTCTGACTTAAGTTTTAGGCAAAATTCCTGTCTTAAAAACCGTGGGTTCCACTGGGTGCAGTTGCTCACGCCTGTAATCCCAACACTTTGGGAGGCCAAGGCGGGCCGATTACCTGAGGAGTTTGAGACCAGCCTGGCCAATACGGCGAAACTCTGTCTCTACTAAAAATACAAAGATTAGCTAGGTATGTGGCTGGTGTCTGTAGCCCCAGCTACCCAGGAGGCTGAGGCAAAAGAGTCGCTTTAACCTGGGAGGCAGAGGCTACAGTGAGCCAAGATTGTGGCATTCCATTCCAGCCTGGGCAATAAGAGTGAATCATTTCCAAAAAGAAGAGAAAAAAGAAAAAACTGTGGGCCAGGCACAGTGGCTCACACCTGTAATCCCAGCATTTTGGGAGGCCAAGGTGGGCAGATCATCCGAGGTCAGGAATTTGAGACCAGCCTGGCCAACATGGTGTAACCCAGTCTCCACTAAAAATGCAAAGATTAGCCAGGCATGGTGGCAGGTGCCTGTAATCCCAGCTACTCAGGAGGCTGAGGTAGAGAGAACTGCTTGAGCCACGTGGGAGTCAGAGGTTGCAGTGAGCCAAGATAGCACCACTACCCTCCAGCCTGGGCAACAAAGCAAGACTGTCTCAAAAAGAAAAAACTTTGGCTGTTTTCTTTCTAAGGAAACTGCTTTAACACTCAAATTATTTGGTCCAAAGGGTATTTTTCACATTTTACTGTAATTCTTTCTTGCTTCTGATGTTTCATATATGAAACTTTGACCCTTCTCCTTTGGCTTCTGTGATTTTGTACTCATGTGGTCTTCCATCTACCTTCCTGACAATTGTTTCTGTCCCTTGTTGCTTGTCCTAGGAGTTGATTCTTGGCTCCCATGCTCCTTGCTCTGCATGCTCATCGTGCTCCATCCACCCCGATCTGAGGTGATGCTCAGCTGAGTACCTTTTCAGGGTGTCCAAACTTTTGGCTTCCCTGGGCCACAATGGAAGAAGAATTGCTGTGGGTCACACATAAAACACGCTAACACTAATGATAGGTGATAAACTAAAAAGAAAAATCTCATACTGTTTAAAGAACATTTATAGATTTCTGTTGGACTGCCATTAAAGGTTGTCCAGGCTGCATGCAGGCTGAACAAACTTGCCTTAGGTCATGCCTCTCTTGACCCCCAACTGCTTTCTTGGACCACCTGCTAAATGGTTCCACCTAGACATCCACGGACAACAAAACTAACACTTTCCAAGCCAAATTCATTACCTTGTTCCCTATATTTGCTCCTTGTCCTGAATTTTTTTTTTTTTGAGACGGAGTTTCGCTCTTGTTACCCAGGCTGGAGTGCAATGGTGCGATCTTGGCTCACCGCAACCTCCGCCTCCTGGGTTCAGGCAATCCTCCTGCCTCAGCCTCCTGAGTAGCTGGGATTACAGGCATGCACCACCATGCCCAGTTAAATTTTTTTTTTTGTATTTTTAGTAGAGACGGGGTTTCACCATGTTGACTAGGATGGTCTCGGTCTCTTGACCTCGTGATCCACCTGCCTCAGCCTCCCAAAGTGCTGGGATTACACTGAATTTTCTATTTCAGTTGGTGACACCACCATTTACCAAGTCACCCAAACTAGAAATATTGGCATTATCCTGAACTTTTCCCTCTCCCCGATTCCCCACGTCTAACAAGTACTACCATTTTGAAATCGTAATTATAACCTAAAACCTGTCTTTCATTCATCCTCTTACCAGTGCTCTAGTCCAGGCCCCTATGAGTTCTCACTGAGCTGCTGTCCCAGCCTCCACTCTGTCTCCTGCCCTGTTCAACTGACTTCTGCTCTTCTCACAGACTCCAATGGGATCAATCTAAAACACAAATCTGATGAAGCCTATCCCTCAAAGTTCATCACCTGCAAGTTAAATTCCAGGTTCCTTAACATGGTATATAGTGTATAATAAGTCTCTCCTTGAGTGGATCCTGTCTATATCTCCAATTCCACATCAGGGTGCCATTTCCTTGTTATTCTCCAACAATATCAAATAGTCTACTATTCCATATGTGCCATGTTGTTTCTTACTATTATACCTTCTTAGATTACTCATCTCCTTCATCTAACTCAAAATTAGTTTTCTTTTAAAATTTAGCTTACACATCAGCTCCATCAGAATCTCTCCCTTTATTAGTCGGTTCTCACACTGCTGTAAGGACATGCCGGAGATTGGGTAATTCATAAAGGAAAGAGGTTTAATTGACTCACAGTTAAGCATGGCTGAGGAGGCCTCAGGAAACTTACAATCATTGCAGAAGGAGAATCAAACATGCCCTTCACAGGGCAGCAGGAAGAAGAGTAAGAGCCCAGCAAAGGGGGAAGCCTTTATAAAACCATCCGATCTCATGAGAACTTACTATCATGAGAATAGCACGGGGGAAACCGTCCCCATGGTTCAATTACCTCCCACCAGGTCCCATGGCATGTGGAGATTATGAGAAGATGAGATTTGGGTAGGGATACAGCCAAACCATGCCACTCCCTAACTGCCCCTTCCCCCAGACTTGGATATGCATGAGAAGTATTTAGAGGTAAAGTGTCATGGTGTCTGCAACTTACTTTTTTCAAGAAAGAGAGAGAGATGAAGTCAGTGTGGCAAAAGTTAACAGCTGGGAATCTAGGTGAAAGGTATTTAAGTATTCATTATATTCGTTACACTTTTCTAGATTTGAACATTTTCAAAATTAAAAATTGGAAGAAATAATGCCACATAATCAACTTCACCAGGAATCAACTGTATTGTTACACATCTATACTGTTTTAATAACTATTTATATATTCCTTTCCTGTCACTGAGGTCAGGTACTATATTTTATTAGTCATGTCATTCCCAAAATCTAGCTAGAGTAGGTTTTCAATAAATAATTGTTTGGGAAATAAACAACTATGAGAGTTAAAAGTAAGCCTAAACACAGAATTCTCAATCAGCCAGTAAGGATTTAGTGTCTACAATGTGCCAAGCATTTTCCTGGGTCTTCCAGAACCAAAAGAGAATAATCAGCCAAGGACCCTGAAAAATCCCATGCTGAAAACTAAAATGAAGAAAGTCAGAAATAAACAGACAGGTGAAGTTGATAACTCAGTCTTCAAGATTAAACTTGTAGTTTCCAGAGTAGAGAGAGATTCTTAAAGACACCATCTTTATTTCTATTCCTGAAAAATGGCAGAATGAATAAACACAGGTGCTCTTTCCCACTAAAAACACACAGAAATGCTATACAGAACATATTTAAAACACCACCACTAACAAAATTTGGACAAGGTCAGAGCTTGAAGCCATGGTGGTCCAGAGTGGCTACAGCAATAAAAAGCCTCTAAAAAGAAGTGGTAATTTTGTTCCCTAACAACATAGTTAACTGAGATCTGAAGCTAGGATCCTGTAAGTACACAGAGAGAGAGTCAGTAGAAAAACAGCCCACCAGCAAGATTAACAACAGGAGGCTTCCTTTTGGATGAGAAAAAAATGTTTCCCATGACAAACAAAAACCTCTGGCCTACATGTGAGGATGCTACATTTTACAACCAATGTACTGCAGCCAACAATTAACCCCAAAACTGGTTCATGACCAGGGAAACCTTGGGGCACACCAAAAAAGCATAACTTGCACGATATAGAATGTGATGTCTTACCACAGATAAGGTTATAATAAAAAATTACAAATCACATATGGAAACAATCTGCCACAAAGGAAAATCACCAGAAATGGAAAAGGGGGAAGTTAGCACCTAAAGAACTTAAGGTAACAGTACAACTAATGGATATAGTAAGGTAAAAACTTTAAATGTTTTAAAACATGAAACAAAAGATACAGACAGAAACCATAAGGGAAGACTATAATGATCTAAAAAAAATAGGTGAATAGATTCTAAGAGACATGTAGGACACCATTAAGCAGACCAACATATGCATTATGAGAAGCCAGAAGGAAAAAGAAAGAGAGGCAGAAAGAGTATTTGAAAAAATAATGGTTGAAAATTTTCTAAATTTGAGGAAAGAAACAGAGCTATACACTTAAAAAACTTGATGGATTCCAAGTAGGATAAACTAAAAGAGATCCACATAGAAATACATTTATAACCAAACTGCTAACAGACAAAAAAGAGAAAATCTTGAAAGCAGCAAAAGAGAAAAGCCTTATCAAATACTCATTCTTCCTCAAAAAGATTAACAGCCGATTTCTCATCAGAAATCACAGAGGTTAGGAGACAGTGAGATGACATACAAAAAGCATGAAAATAGGCTGGGTGCTATGGCTCACACCTGTAACCCCAGCCCTCTGGGAGGCCAACGTGGACATATCTCTTGAGGCCAAGAGTTTGAGACCATCCTGGTCAACATGGTGAAACCCCGTCTCTACTAAAAATACAAAAAATTAGCTGGGCATGGTGGCGCGTGCCTGTAATCCCAGCTAGGGAGGCTGAGGCAGGAGAATTGACTGAACCCAGGAGGCGGAGGTTGCGGTGAGCCGAGATCACGCCGTTGCACTCCAGCCTGGGTAACAAGAGCGAAACCCCGTCTCAAAAAAAAATAATAAAAAATAAATAAATAAAATAAAAATAAATATATATATATATATATATATATATATATATATATATATATACAAAAAATAGCCAGGCGTGGTGGTGTATGCCTGTAACCCCAACTACTCAGTGGCTGAGGCATGAGAATCACTTGAACCCAGAAGCCAGAGCTTGTGGTGAACCATGATCACACCATGGCACCACAGCCTGGGCAACAGAGCAAGATGCTGTCTCAGAAAAAAAAAAAAGAAAAAAGAAAACCGACTATAAAGCAATAAGTCTGTATCTAGTAAAACTGTCCTTCAGAAATAAGGCAGAAATTAAGACATTCCCAGAAAAACAGCTGAGGCAACTCATTATCACTGACTTACTCTACAACAGATGCTAAAGAGAATGCTGGAAGCTGAAATTCAAGGACACTGAACAGCTACCCAAAGCCATATAAAGAAATAAAGACCACTGGTAAATGTAACTAAGTAGGCAACTATAAAAGCCAGCAGTATTGTATTTTTGGTTTGTATCTCCATTTTTTATTGCCTACATAATTTAAAAGACAAATACATAAAAAGCTCATACATCCATATCATTATCTACACGTGATATATGAAGATGTACTGTGTAACAATAATATAAAAGTGGGGGTGAAGCTGTATTGATGCAAAGATTCTCATACTATTGCAAATTCAAACTAGATTGTTATCAATTTAGGATGTTAAGTATAATTCCTATGGTAACCACACACAAAAAAAAAAACTAAAAATATGCACAAAAGGAAATATGAAGGAAGACAAAATGCTTCACTACAAAAATAACTAAACATACAAAAAAGATAAGAATGTTGAAAATGATGGACAAAAAAGGTATAAGGTAAGCCTGGGTAACAAAATAAGACCCTTCTTTATAAAAAAAAAAACACAAAAAAATTAGCTGGGCATGGTGGAATGTATAGCCTAGCTACTTAGCTACTTGGGAGATTGAGGTGGGAGGACTACCTGAGCCAAGAGATTAACTTAAGATCCAAAACACAAATAAGTGGAATGCAAAAAGGTATGCCATGCAAGTGGTAACCAAGAAAGCTGGGGAGGCTGTACCAGTATCACAGAAAAACAGACTTTAAGCAAAAACTGTCATGAGAGACAAAGAAGGATATTATACACTAATAAAAGGATCAGTTCATCAAAAAAACATAATATACATATATATTCACCAAACAACAGAGTCCCAAAATATATGAATCAAACACTGATACTGACGTAAGAGAGAAACAGTTTTACAATAAATGTTGGAGACCTCAACACACTACACTCAAAAAATGGATAGAACATCTACACAAAAGATCAGTAGTGAAATAACAGAACTAACAGACATATAAGCAATAACTAGATCTAGCAGACATATATAAGCATTCCACCTAACAACAAAATACACATTGTCCCCTAGTGCACATAAAACATTCTCCAGAACAACAAATGCTGGAGAGGATGTGGTGAAATAGGAATACTTTTACACTGCTGGTGGGAGTGTAATTAGTTCAACCATTGTGGAAGACAGTGTGGCGATTCCTCAAGGACCTAGAAATAGAAATTCCATTTGACCCAGCAATCCCATTACTGGGTAGATATCCAAAGGATTATAAATTGTTCTACTGTAAGGACACATGCACACAAATGTTCACTGCAGCACTGTTTACAATAACAAAGACCTGGAATCAACCCAAATGCCCACTGATGATAGACTGGACAGGGAAAATGTGGCACATATACACCATGGATTATGCAGCAATCAAAAACGATGAGTTCGTGTCTTTTATAGGGACATAGATGAACCTGGAGAACATCATTCTCAGCAAACTGACACAAGAACAGAAAATGAAGTACCACATGTTCTCATTCATAGGCAGGTGTTGAACAATGAGGATACATGGACACAGGGAGGTGAGCACTACACACTGGGGTCTATTGGGGGGAATAGGGGAGGGACAGCAGGGGGTTGGGGAGTTGGGGAGAGATAGCATGGGGAGAAATGCCAGATATAGGTGAAGGGGAGAAAGGCAGCAAATCACACTGCCACGTGTGTACCTATGCAACTATCTTGCATGTTCTTCACAGGTACCCCAAAACCTAAAATGCAATTTAAAAAATAATAATAATAATAATTTTAAAAAAGGCATCCTAGCTGCATCAGGATATTCATCTTATCTAGATGTCAAACAGCCTAAATAGGAGTGTATTTCATTTACTGTAGAATATTTTTGTGATTTTCTTCTTATTTTCATGAGACAGAAACATGAAATTGACCTTTTCCTTAGAAATATTCATATTTGAAATACTAAAGGTTGTTACTGAAAATTTTGAATTTTAATAAACTTTCAATTTATTCATTTCTAAACAAAATAAACAAACAAAAAACAACATTCTCCAGAACAGAATATATGTTGGGCCAAAAAACAAGTATCAATACATTTTAAAAGATTAAAGACATCTGGGATGGTGGCTCACACCTGTAATCCCAGCACTTTGGGAGGCCAAGACAGGTGGATCACTTGAGGTCAGGAGTTCAAGAACAGGCCGGGCGTGGTGGCTCAAGCCTGTAATCCCAGCACTTTGGGAGGCCGAGGCGGGTGGATCACGAGGTCAACAGATCGAGACCATCCTGGTCAACATAGTGAAACCCCGTCTCTACTAAAGATACAAAAAATTAGCTGGGCCCGGTGGCGCGTGCCTGTAATCCCAGCTACTTGGGAGGCTGAGGCAGGAGAATTGC
>JAPYYA010001690.1:0-14876 GCA_028533165.1 Leontopithecus rosalia | reverse complement strand
ATGGATGAATCTGGAGAACATCATTCTCAGCAAATTGACACAAGAACAGAAAAGGAAACACCATATATACTCACTCATAGGCGGGTGATGAACAATGAGAACACATGGACACAGGGAATGGAGCACCACACACTGAGGTCTATTGGGGGAAATAGGGGAGGGACAGCGGGTGGGGGAGTGGGGGAGGGATGGCATGGGGAGAAATGCCAAATATGGGTGAGGGGGAGAAGGCAGCAAAACACACTGCCACGTGTGTACCTATGCAACTATCTTTAATGTTCTGCACATGTACCCCAAAACCTAAAATGCAATTAAAAAAAAAGAAAATGTCCTTACTGTGCCCAAAGTCATTTATAGATTGAATGCTGTCCCCATCAAGCTTCACAGAACTGGAAAAAACTACCTTAAACTTCATATGTAACCAAAAGAGAGCCCTCATAGCCAAGAAAATCCTAAGCAAAAGGAACAAAGCTGGAGGCATCACATTACCTGACTTCAAAGTATACTACAAAGCTATAGTAATCAATACAGCATGACACTGGCACCAACACAGAGATATAGACCAATAGAACCTAACAGGGGCCTTGGAGGCAATGCCACACATGTACAACCATCTGATCGTCGACAAACCTGACAAAACAAGTAATAGGGAAAGGATTCCCTGTTTAATAAATGGTGCTGGGAAAACTGGCTAGCCATGTGCAGAAAGCAGAAACTGGACCCCTTCCTGACACCTTACACTTAAATTAACTCCAGATGGATTAAAGACTTAAACGTAAGACCTAACACTATAAAAAACCTAGAAGAAAACCTGGGCAAAACTGTTCAGGACATAGGCACAGGCAAGGACTTCATGACTAAAACACCAAAAGCATTGGCAACAAAAGCCAAAGTAGATTAATGGGACCTAATTAAACTCCAGAACACCTGTATAGCAAAAGAAATAGCCATCAGAGTGAACTGGCAACCAACAGAATGGATAAAAGTTTTTTCAATCTACCCATCTGACAAAGGACTAATATCCAGAATCTACAAAGAACTAAAGCAGATGTACAAGCAAAAACAAACAAACAAACCTATCCAAAAGTGGGTGAAGGATATGAACAGACACTCTTCAAAAGAAGACATATATGAGGTCAACAAACATATGAAAAAATGCTCATCATTACTGGTTATTAGAGAAATGCAAATCAAAACTACATTGAAATACCATCTCATGCCAGTTAGAATGGTGATCATTAAAAAATAAGGAGACAACGGATTCTGGAGAGGATGTGGAGAAATTGGAACACTTTTATACTGTTGGTGGGAGTGTAAATTAGTTCAACCATCGTAGAAGACAGTGACACACTTCCTAAGGAGCTAGAAATAGAAATTCGATTTGACCCAGCAATCCCATTACTGGGTATATACCCATAGGATTATAAATAGTTCTATTATAGAGACACATGCACACGTATGTTCATTGAAGCACTTTTTACAATAGCAAAGACTTGGAACCAACCCAAATTCCCATCAATGACAGACTGGATAAAGATAATGTAGCACATATATACCATGGAGTACTATGCAGCCAAAAAAAAGATAAGTTCATATTCTTTGTAGGGACATGAATGAATCTGTAAAACATAATTCTCAGTAAACTGACGCAAGAACAGGAAATCAAACATAGCATGTTCTCACTGATAGGCAGGTGTTCAACAATGAGAACACATGGACACAGGGAGGAGAGCATCACACACTGGGGTCTGTTCCAGGTGCCAGGGGAGTCACAGAGGGGGTATGGGGAGGTTGGGGAGGTATAACATCAGAAGAAATGCCATACATAGGTGACGGGGGGTTGGAGGCAGCAAACCACATTGCCATGTATGTATATATGCAGCAGTCATGCATGATCTGCACATGTACCTCAGAACCTAAAGTACAATAAGAAAAAAAAATTACAAACCAATTAATAAACTTGTTCTCTGATGAAAAAAGTAACATGTTAAGGTATACAGATTTAAACACATTTAATAATTAATATTTCAGTGTTGCAACTTACAAATGACTAAGAAATTCTATTATTTTATATTACTTAATTTAACATAACATGGCTTTAATATATCAAAGTGCTGAAAAGAACCTCTGTGTAGATATCCTTCCTAATGTCTTCACCTAGCCATCCTGGATCCCAAGTAGCCATATGGCACACAGGAGGATTATGAAGGTCAGGGTCTGCCTGAGTCCCGAATTTACATACCAGCTGTAGAGGTCAGAAGACAGAACTGTGGAGACTCTACCTGCAGCATCCATTCCTCCCAAAATAGCCAGTAGGCAAGAAGGGAAAGCAAACAAGAAGGGGCAACCTCAGGCTTGATTCCAGCTTGTAGTTTCTGTTCTATATACTAAGAATATGCCTCCAAACCTCAACATGAACACTCATCCAGACCCTTGAATACAGAGGCTGTAAACCAAAAACAGCTCACACTCAAATCAAGCAAATATCTAGTTATATCTACCTGAGAATTTTGAAACCATTCCTATTTTACCAACAATTTTAAAATTAGCTTTATTTACCAAATATTATCACATACACAAAAGATGAGTAGACATACAAACACAAAAGAAAATCTTACAGCTTTCAGAAAGGATTTTCATTTTTTGGCATTTAAATAGTGTTTCTTTTCCCCATTTCATCTATCAGTCTTCCAATACCTGTTTCATTGCTCAAAGCAATGGTTAACTAGGCAACAATTTGTATTTCTAAAGGGACAACTCTTAGGTGAAACAAAAATAAATATATTTTATAAATGCAGAGCTAAGATTTTAAGTCTAAATATTCTGTCATCATTTGCTCAACCAAGGCAAAAACTGCTTGTGTAAAAGTTTAGTCAAGACAACATGGCCAGAAAAGTATCTTAAAGAGAGATATGACTTATTCTTTAAATTTAAAACAAATGGTAAGAATTTCTAATGCACATAGACAGATATCATTAAAAATGGAGATTTTCTTAATAGATGTAAATTTATTTTACAAGAGAGTTTCAAGATAGCCAATACAATTTCAAAAAGGTATATATTAGTTGATAGGTGTTCTTTTTACTTAGATACTATTTCTTAGCTAAAATTACTGAGTTAAGGATGGATCCCATTAAGGAGTGGGGCAAAGAAAACATTCTCTAGGCCAGGACTCAGCGTGGATATATCTGAAAAAGAAGTGAGCCTATTTTACCTGAGGGCCTACATTTTATAAACACTTTAACTAGGATAGCTATCTTTTCACCTTCGAACAGGTTATTAACAAGCCAAAAATTTAGCAGATTCAACTATTCTTATCAATTATTTGCTTAAGCTTTTATTTGGGTTTATAAAGAGTATTTAAATAAGAATATTGAAATCTTTTTAGAAACTTCTGCATATCATTCGGCATCCCTAGATTAGACACTAGTTTGGGAGCCCTGATTTTCAAATGCATTTTCTCAGTGCTGGTTGTTCATTTGGAGTGTTTCACTGTAACTTATCTTATATAAGATTTTTCAATCTCTGTAAGATTTACCTGCTTCTGGAGCCTAATATGTATCAATGTATAAGCCAGAAAATACTCAGGTATTCAGAAACTAATGATTCAATTTTTACTTCAAATATTGATTTTGGCTGTTAGTTCCTATATATATACTTTAAGTTCTGGAGTACATGTGCAGATTGTGCAGGATTGTTACATAGGTCTACGCATGCCATAGTGGTTTATTGTATCCATTCCCCTGTCATCTACATTAGGTATTTCTCCTAATAGTAGTCCTCCTCAATTTCCCCACCACATGCTATCCCTCCCCTAGCACTCCCACCCCCCAACAGACCCTGGTGTGTGATGTTCCCCTTCCTGTGTCCATGTGTTCTCATTGTTCAACACCCATTTATGAGTGAGAACATGTGGTTTTGGTTTTCTATTCTTGTGTCAGTTTGCTGAAAATAATGGTTTCCAGCTTCATCCATGTCCCTGCAAAGGACACGAACTCCTCATTTTTTATGGCTGCATAGGATTCCATGGTATATATGCACAAAATTTTCTTTATCCAGTCTATCATTGATGGGCATTTGGTTGGTATCAAGTCTTTGCTACCATAAACAGTGCCACAATGAACATATGTGTACATGTGTCTTTATAATAGAGCATTTATAATCCCTTGGCCATATACCATGTAATGGGATTGCTGGGTCAAATGGCATTTCTGTTTGTAGATTCTTGAGGAAGCACCACAGTCTTCCACAATGGTTGAACTAATTTACACTCCCACCAACAGTGTAAAAGTGTTCCTATATCTCCACATCCACTTCAACCATTCTAACTGGCATGAAATGGTATCTCATGGTGGTTTTAATTTGCATTTCTCTAATGACCAGTGAGGATGAACATTTTTTCATATGTTTGTTGGCCACATAAATGTCTTCTTTGAAAAAGTGTCATTCATATCCTTTGCCCACTTTTTGATGGGGTTGTTTCTTGTAAATTTGTTTACATTCTTTGTAGATTCTGAATATTAGCCCTTTGTCAGATGGGTAGATTGCAAAAATTTTTTACCATTCTGTTGGTTGCTGGTTCACTCTACTTAATAGTTTCTTTTGCTGTGCAGAAGCTTTTAAGTTTATTTATATCCCATTTGTCTATTTTGGCTTTTGTTGCCACTGCTTTTGGTGTTTTAGTCATGAAATCCTTGCCTAGGCCTATGTCCTGAATGGTATTGCCTGGGTTTTCTTCTAGGGTTTTTATGGTGTTAGGTCTTATGTTTAAATGTTTAATCCACCTGGAGTCAATTTTTGTATAAGGTGTAAGGAAGGAGTTCAGTTTCAGCTTTCTATACTGGCTTCCCAACACCATTTATTAAACAGGAAATCCTTTCCACATTGCTTTTTTTTGTCATGTTTGTCAAAGTTCGGATGATTGTAGATGTGTGGCATTAATCCTGAGGCCTCTGTTATGTTTCGTTGGTCTGTATCTCTGTTTTGATACCAATACCATGCTATTTTGATTACATTAGCCTTATAGTACAGTTTGAAGTCAGGCAACATGATGGCTCCGGCTTGGTTCCTTTTGTTTAGGATTGCCTTGGCTATGTGGGCTCTCTTTTGGTTCCATATGAAGTTTAAGGTGTTTTTTTTTTCCAGTTCTGTGAAGAAGGTCATTGGTAGCTTGATGGGGATAGCATTGAATCTATAAATTACTTTGGGCAGTATGGCGATTTTCATGAGATTGATTCTTCCTAACCATGAGCATGGAATGTTTTTCCATCTGTTTGTGTCCTTTCTTATTTCCTTGAGTAGTAGTTTGTAGTTCTCCTTGACGAGGTCCTTCATATCTCTTGTTTGTTGTATTCCTAGGTATTTTATTCTATTTGTAGCAATTGTGAATGGGAGTTTGCCAATGATTTGGCTCTCTGTTGTCTGTTATTGGTGTACAGAAATGTTTGTGATTTTTGCACATTGATTTTTGTATACTGAGAATTTGCTGAAGTTGCTTATCATCTTAAGGAGATTTGGGGATGAGAAGACGTGGTCTTCTAAATATACAGTCATATCATCTGCAAATAGAGAGAATTTGACTTCCTTGTTTCCTAATTGAATTCTGTTTATTTTATTTCTTGCCTAATTGCTCTGGCAAGAACTTCCAATACTATATTGAATAGAAGTGGTGAGAGATGGCACCCTTGTCTTCTGCCAGTTTTCAAAGGGAAAGCTACCGGTTTTTGCCCATTCGGTATGGTATTGACTGCATGTTTGTCATAAATAGCTTTTATTATTTTGAGATACGTTCCATCAATACCTACTTTATTAAGCATTTTTAGCCTAAAAGGGTTTTGAATTTTGTCGAAGGCCTTCTCTGCATCTATTTTCATAATTACGTAATTTTTGTCTTTGATTTTGTTTATGTTATTAATTACATTTATAGATTTGTGTATGTTGAACCAGCCTTGCATTGCTGGGATGAAGCAGACTATGGTGATGGGTAAGCTTTTTGACGTGCTGTTGGATTTGGTTTCCCAGTATTTTATTGATGATATTTGCATCAATGTTCAACATGGATGTTGGCCTGAAATCTCTTTTAGTTGTATCTCTGCCAGGTTTTTGTATCAGGATCATGTTGGTCTCATAAAATGAGTTAGGGAGGATTCTCTCTTTTTGTATTGTTTGGAATGTTTTCAGAAGGAATTGTAACAGCTTCTCTTTGTATGTTTGTTAGAATTCTGCTGTGAACCTGTCTGATCCTGGACTTTTTTTGATTGGTAGGCTATTAATTGCTGCCTCAACTTCAGACCTTGTTATTGGTCTCTTCAGGGATTCAATTTCTTCCTTATTTAGGCTTAGGAGGGTGTAAGTGTCCAGGAATTTATTCATTTCTTCTAGATTTACTGGTTTATGTGCATAAAGGTATTTGTAGTAGTCTCTGATGGTAGTTTATATTTCTGTAAAATCAGTGATGATATTCCCTTTATCATTTTTTATTGCAGCTATTAGATTCTCCTTTCTTTTTTATTATTTGTCTTGATAAAGGTCTATTTTGTTGATCTTTAAAAAAAACAGCTCCTGCATTCATTGATTTTCTGAAGAATTTTTTGTATCTCAGTTTCCCTCAGGTCTGCTCTGATCCTAGTTGTTTCTTTTTTTCTGCTGCTAGCTTTGAATTTGTTTGACATTGCTCCTCTCATTCTTTTAATTTTTACATTAGGGTATCAATTTTAGATCTTTCCTTTCTTCTCATGTTGGCATTTAGTGCTATAAATTTCCCTCTAGACACAGCTTTAAATATATTCCAGAAATTCTGGTATGTTGTGTCTTCATTCTCATTGGTTTTGAAGAACATTAGACAATTATTTGTTTCCCTACCTAAGTCTGAAAGAAAAAAACATAACCAAGGGGGAAGAACACCAACATTTCTGCAAATTTCCAAAATCCAAATTTTAAACACTCTGCAATATTTCCATTTACTACCAGACGTAAGAGGTCTGTAAGTGAATTCAAGCCAGCTAATTATCTGATTCAATCTCATGCTGGATCCAGTCCAGTTTCTGTCATGACTTCCAAATTCAAAATGGATCAAAAATATGCTCAAAAAAACTCAGTGAGCTCAAAACACCAATTTGTGGAGCTTTAAATTCCAAAATAGAACTTACCATGACCCCCCAGTTGCTGTGAGAAAACAATAGACACAATGGGCCAGGGACATACTTCATTTGGTCACTTGGCACTACTGCAGTAATTAGGAGCTCTACTTTGGATCCCACTTCTTAAACCATGTGTTAAAGGAAAAACTTCTGTTAGATTCAATTTAACAAAGTTTAATTGGGCACAGAACAATTCACCAATTAGGCAGCCTCATAAGCCAGTGTAGGCTCTGAGACACTCCAGGGCAGCCACATGGTGGAAGATTTATAGACAGAAAAAGGAAAGTGATACACACAAAACAGAAGTGAAGTAGAGAAACAGCCAGTTTGGTTATAGCTCCACATTTACCTTAGGTGAACATAGTTTGAACAGTTTGCCCTCTGTGGTCAAACCTCAGTGATTGGCACAAGAATAAATGACAGTCTGTTTCCAACTCAATTTAGGTCATAGTTCACTAAGTACTGATAAACTTAAGGAGACAGCTTTAGGCTAAACTTAACAGTCTGGGCAGAGATATTTCAGATAAGACTCTTAGATCACAGGATATTCGTCAGGGTTCTCTAGAGAGACAGGATATATGTATATATGAGAGGGAGTTTATTAAGGAGAATTGATTCACACAATCACAAGATAAAGTCCCATGATAGGCCATTTGCAAGTTGAGGAGAAAGGGAGGTAGTGCTGGAACAGTTCAAGTCCCCAAACCTCAAAAGTAGGGATGTCAATAGTGCAGTCATCAATTTGTGGTCAAAGGCTCAAGAGCCCCTGACAAACCACTAGCATAAGTCTAACATCCCAAAAGCTGAAGAACTTGGATATGCTGTTGGAAGACAGGAAGGATCCATCATGGGACAAAGATGGAGGCCAGGAGACTCAGTAAGTCTGGTCTTTTTTCTTCTCCTGCCTGCTTTATTCTAGCTACACCAGCAGCTGATTAGATGGTATCCACCCAGATCGAGAGTGGGTCTGCCTCTCCTAGGCCACTCACTCAAATGTTAATTTATTTTGGCAACAACCTCACAGACACAAGCAGGAACAATACTTTGCATCCTTCAATCCAATCAAGTTGACACTTAATAATAACAATCACGCAGGGAATAAAAGCATAAATGGACAAAACTAAAAAGCTTCTGCATAGGAAAAGAAACAGTCAACAGAAGAAATAGACAACTTAAAAAAAGAAAATATTTTCAAGCTATCCATCTGACAAGAGATTGATAGCCAGAATATAAAGGTAACTCAACAGCAAAAAGAAAAAATAATAACCTTATTTTTTAAATGGGCAAATTTTCTGAATAGACATTTTTTAATAGAGGATGTGCAAATGGCTAACAGATATAAGAAAACATGCTAAGTATCACTAATCACTATGGAAATGCAAATCAAAGCCGCAATAAGATAGCACCCCACACCAGTTAGAATGGCTACTATCAGAAATACGAAAGGTAAGTATTGGCAAGTATGCAAAGACAGGGAAACTCTTTACACTATTGGTTGGAGTGTAAATTTGTATAATCATTATGGAAATGAGTATGGAGTTTTCTCCTAAAAGTAAAAGTAGAGTTACCATATGACCCAGAAACCCCACTACTGGTTACATATCCAAAGGAAAGGAAATGAATATATTGAAGATATATTTGCACTTCTATGTTTATTGTAGCATTATTCACAATAGGAAAGATATAGATCAACCTGTTTCCATTATCAGATGACTGGATAAAGAAATGTGATGTGTGTATAATATGTTGTATGTGTGTGTGTGTGTATATATATTGTATGTGTGTGTATATCTACACAATGACTTATTATTCAGCCATGAAAACACAATTGCATCATTTGCAGCAGCATAGATAACACTGGAGGACATTTGTTAAGTAAAATAATCCAGGCAGAGAAAGATAAATATCACATATTCTCACTGACATGTGTGAGCTACAAAAAATTAATCTCATGAAGGTAGAGAGTACAATAGTGGGTACAGAAGACTGGGATGAGTCGGGAGTAGGGGCTAGTGAAAAGATGTTAGTTAATGTGTATAAAATAAAGGGTGACAATAGTTATATAAATCATAGTATCTTCCTAAATATAGTAGCTTTCCAGTTTGTTTAATTATTGTGAGATTTTTATGGATGTTTTAAAATTTTGCTTTTGGAGATCATGCTCCTTTATTTTTACATGTGTCACTAGATATTTTACTTTCTCTTGTTGTTTCTTTTTTAATTTTATATAGACAGATAAAATTCTTTGTGTTTATTGTGAACAATACTGTTGCTATTTTAGTTGGAGATTTGCTGTGTTTACTGAATTTTTTGTATAAGTGGACATTGGTGATTTCTAACACTAATTTTATACCTTATACTATCTTTTACACTACATTTAAAAGCCTCCCTTTTTTGTAGTAATGTCCAGTTCATTGTGTTGGGCTTTCCAGTCACGCTTCTGTAGAGGATGCTCTCTTGTGGACATTACTATGTGAAAAAGAAATTCAATCATTTTGTATGAACTCCCATTGGTTTAATCACAAGCTTCTTTCCTAGACCTCCTCACATTCAGTATTCCAATTTTGCTCCTTTCATTCTCCTGGCTACATAATCAAGTCATTTTTAATATTCATAAATCCAAGGCGCTTAATTTTTTGTGTGTCAAATTAACTAAAGCTTATTGGTTCCAGATATTTGATGTGTTTCTGATGACATTTCTGGATGATTGGTACCTGAATCAGTGGCCTTCATAAAGTAGATTTCCATGCCAAATATGGGAATGCCTCAACAAATTCATTGAAGGCCTGTATAGAACAAAAATCATGGTTGGGGAGATTTGCTATTTCTGACTGATTGTGTTTGAGCTAAGAAAAAAGTATTCCCTGCCTTCAGAATTGAACGTGGACTAGAACTAATCATTGACTTTCTTGGTTCTTCAGTTTGTTAATGATAGAGCTGCAAACATCCAGGATTACATGAGATAATTCCTTATAATAATTTTCTTTGTAATAAATCTCATGTAGCATATGAGGATATGAGGAAGAGGATATCATGTAATAAATCTCATGTAGCATATCTTATTGATTCTGTTTCCTTGGAGAACCTGGACAAATACATTAATTGTATTCCTGAGTTATTACTCCATACACTATATATTGATGTGCAGATATATTGCCTGAGGTTCTAACAGTGAGAGGAATTTTTTATTGCTTTCTTTCAAGGCTAACCCTTCATGTGTACATATTACAGGTGCAGTCCATTTTCTATTTTCACCAACATACTTAGCCAATTTTTTTATTGAACCAGTCTTTATATTTTTTTCCTCTTCCATTAACTAGTCATAAGGAGTCTCCCTCCTTAAAGTAACCTCATTGTGAGTTGAGGAACATTAGGTTTAGGATACAAAGGAGTCTGGGTCACCTGTTCATAGAGTTTATCTCTCTACTCAATTCCACACTCTTTGTTTGTTTTTTTTTTCTTACAGATGCTTTGCTTCTTGTTATGCCTGATCTTATGACTCAATGTTTGAGTATGCCTTGCTAATAATGGATGGTTCTGGTTAAATAGCCCTTTGATATCTCATGGTTAGACACCCAAACAATAACAAGGTGGAACAGAATTCAAACCATGGATTTTCAAAAGATGAATATGGCAAAACTCTATGTGTCCTGTAGATGACAAAACCCTATGTGTCCCAATTATGACTGTCAAATTGATGGTTGCAATACTAAAGAGTCCAAATGGGATCTTTATTTACCACAAATACCTTTAGTACGATAACATCTATGAGGCCATTTGGCCTAAGTGATCTCCTGGCTTGTATGGAATTACAGTTGAACCCCTCTTGCTTTGCACTCTACAAAACTGCAGCCCCAAGATTCTCCAATGAATAGGTTAGATTATTATTCCCAAGTATTATACATGCTCTCCCTAAGCTGGTGAAGATTATCTAGCACTGTACCACATTTTTATGGGAACATTGGAACTCTTAAATAACATGTCCTTTAGCTTGCAATTAATTCCTATTCATTTTCTCCAAAAATAGAAAACCTAAAATGTTAACTCAAGTACCATGTCCCTGAAAGTTTGTAAGGTTTATAATTTACTCACTAGAATGCATGGGTCTTATCAGGATATTAAAAATATAAGCCACTTCCAAGTTCAATTGACATAATTTCATCAGTAGAGGTTCTATTGTGATATTTTATGGAATTAACATACAATCAAGTTTCTTCAAATTGCAATTGCGGAGAATAGAAAATTCAACTTAGTCCCAGGTCAAGATAATGAATGTATATATTCATGTTGTCTATATACACAGACACAAACTGTTTCTGACCCTTCTTTTTATAAATATGAGAAAAATATACGTATTTTTCAGGTCAATTTCTCCATACCAGCTGCAAGTGACTATATAGAGAAATTCTAGCAATGATACTACATTGGCACACAACTATTATTGGGACTAATACTTAGTAACGTTTGCAGTAGACCACTGCCATTAATCATAATCAGTCTGCGTTTTCTTGGGAGGCCACACTGATAAAGTGAATGGGGATATATGAAAAATCACTTTCCCTGTATTCTTAAAATCTTTGAGAATGATGGTAATATTTACTATTCCACAAAAGATAAAGGGTTTTAAAAATTTATTATTTTTTTTGTTTTTTATATATAGATTTGTATTTTTTGAAAGAAATAAAGGAGTGAAGGAGAGAAAGAAAGAAGAAAAAGAGGGAGAGAGAATGGGAATATTGCTTTAAAAATGGGTATCAATAATGGCCTATCAATATTTTGTGTATTTAAGGTGGAGAATGTATATATTGTGTATTTAAAATGGAGAGCTCTATAAATATTTATTGAGTTTACTTGTTCCGGATCTGAGTTCAAGTCCTGGATATCCTTATTAATTTTCTGTCTCATTGAGTCTAAATCTCTTTATGAGTCTTATGAATCTGGGTGTTAGGATCGTTAGCTCTTATTGTTGCATTGATCCTTTTACCACTATATCTTTTTTGCTTTGAAATCTATTTTATCAAATGCAGGAATTGCAACTCCTGCTTTTTATTTATTTATTTATTTTTGCTCTCCATTTGGTTGGTAAATCTTTCTCCATCCCTTTGTTTTAAGTCTCTGTGTATCTTTGGATGTCAAATAGGTCTGGATGTAGCATATTGTTAGGTTTTGGCTGTATCTTTTGATTGGGGGATTTAGTCGACTTAAATTTAGGGTTACTGCCATTTGATGTTAACTGGCTATTTTATCCATTCATTGATGCAAATTCTTCTTTATGTTGATACTCTTTACTTTTTGGCACATTTTTAGAAAGGCTAATACTGGTTACTCCTTTCTATGTATAATGCTTCCTTCAGAGGCTTCTGCAAAGCTGGCCTGGTGGTAACAAAATCTCTGAGTACCTGCCTGTTCCCAAAAGACTTTATTTTTCCTTCAATTGTGAAGCTTAGTTTGGCAGGATATGAAATTCTGGGCTGAAAGTTCTGTTCTTTAAGGATGTTGAATATCGGCCCCCACTCTCTTCTGGCTTGTAGGGTTTCTGCTGAGAGATCTGCTGTAAGTCTAATAGGCTTCCCTTTATGGGTAACCTGACCTTTCTCTCTAGCTGACCTTAGTATTCTCTCCTTTGTTTCAATGCTGGTGAATCTAACAATTATGTGCCTTGGGGTTGCTCTTCTTGAGGAATATCTTTGTGGTGTTCTCTGTATTACCTGGGGTTGAATATTGTGCTGCTTTGCTAGATCTGGAAAGTTTTCCTGAATAACATCCTGAAGAATATTTTCCAGCTTGGATTCATTTTCTTCGTTGTATTCAGGTACACCTATCAACCGTAGATTAGGTCTTTTCATATAGAATGAATAGAATATGGAGACTCTTTTCATAGTCTCCATATTTCTTGGAGACTTTGCTCATTCCTTTTTATCCCTTTTTCTCTATTCTTTTCTTCTCGTTTTATTTCATTAAGTAGGTCTTCGATCTCTGATATCCTTTCTTCTACTTTATCAATTCGGCTATTCAAACTTATGCATATTTCGCTAAGGTTTTGTGTTGTGTTTTTCAACTCTGTTAGTTCATTTATATTCCTCTCTATATTGTCTATTCTTCTTAGCATTCTTGTTAGCATTTCGTCAAACCTTTTTTTCAAAGTTCTTAGTTTCTTTACATTGGGTTAAAACAAGTTCTTTTAACTCCCAGAAGTTTCCTATCATCCACCTTCTGAAGCCTACTTCTGTTAATGGGACACAGTCCTTTTCCATAAGGGCTTGTTCCATTGCTAATGAGGAACTGTAATCCCCTGTAGAGGGAGAGGGGCTCTGATTTTGGGCATTCTCAGCCTTCTTAGGCTGGTTTCTTTTCAGATTTGTATTCTTTTATTTAACATTTTAAATATTTTCCCAGGTCATTTAATAAATGTTAATGTTTTGTTGCAAGACTAAATTTGTGCTACTTTATGGACAGATATTCTGCTTTTAAAAAGTAATGATTTGGCCGGGCATGGTGGTTCAAGTCTGTAATCCCAGCCGAGGTGGGTGGATCACGAGGTCAAGAGATAGAGACCATCCTGGTCAACATGGTGAAACCCCGTCTCTACTAAAAATACAAAACTTAGCTGGGCATGGTGGTGCATGCCTGTAATCCCACTACACAGGAGGCTGAAGCAAGAGAATTGCCTGAACCCAGGAGGAGGAGGTTGCAGTGAGCCGAGACTGTGCCATTGCACTCCAGCCTGTGTAACAAAAGCAAAACTCCGTCTCAAAAAAAAAAAAAAACGAAGTAATGATTTTGTTTCTGTTTAATTTTACATTATGTTTTCAGTTCATTTTTTTTCCTCTTTTTTAATTGCATTTTATATTTTGGGGTACATATGCAGAACTTGCAAGATAGTTGCATAGGTACACACATGGCAGTGTGTTTTGCTGCCTTCCTCCCCTTCACCCACATTTGGCATTTCTCCCCAGGCTATCCCTCCCCAACTCCCCCCCGCCGCTGTCCCTCCCCCATTCCCCCCAAAAGACCCCAGTGTGTAGTACTCCCTTCCCTATGTACATGTATATCCTTTGGATATATACCTAGTAATGGGATTGCTGGGTCAAATGGAATTTCTATTTCTAAGGCCTTAAGGAATTGCCACACTGTCTTCCACAATTGTTGAACTAATTTACACTCCCACCAGCAGTGTAAAAGTGTTCCTATTTCTTCACATCCTCTCTAGTATCTGTTGTCTCCATATTTTTTAATGATCGCCATTCTAATTGGCATGAGATAGTATCTCAATGTGTTTTGATTTGCATCTCTCTAATGACCAGTGATGATGAGCATTTTTTCATATGTTTGTTGGCCTCATGTGTGTCTTCTTTTGTAAAGTGTCTGTTCATATCCTTTGCCCATTTTTGGATGGGATGGTTTGTTTTATTCCTTTAAATCTGTTTGAGTTCTTTGTAAATTCTGGATATCAGCCCTTTGTCAGATGGGTAAACTGCAAAAATTTTTTCCCAATCTGTTGGTTGCCGATTCACTCTAGTGACTGTTTCTTTTGCCGTGCAGAAGCTATGGAGTTTGATTAGATCCTATTTGTCTATTTGGCTTTTGTTGCCAATGCTTTTGGTGTTTTTGTCATGAATTCCTTGCCTACTCCTATGTCCTGAATGGTTTTGCCTAGATTTTCTTCTAGGGTTTTGTGGTGCCAGGTCTTGTGTTTAAGTCTTTAATCCATCTGGAGTTAATTTCAGTGTAAGGTGT